>JAWNZC010000038.1:0-175000 GCA_035771165.1 Paragorgia papillata
TACAGTAAACGAGTTTTCTTGGACGACGGATGTAGCTCTCGTGGACAACATCGTCGAGTATAATGTCGAGGCGAGAACCAAAAACTCGTGTTATTTGATTTCGAGCTGTTCCCATGATCGATGGGTCAGCATGCACCGAATCTCTGCGTGGTCCAGAAACGAGAGTTCTGGCGATGAGATGGTATTTTCTGGGCCCAATACCAGGGTCGAGTTCTAGCGAGGTTGGCTCTTTCCCAGATAGAGAACGCCAATACCACCTTCATCGCCCATAACTTCCAGGTTAGATTTGTTGAAGGGTTAACAGATTGTTTGTGATTGTGGGGCGCCTATGATGGTTACTTCATTCGCCAGTACCTATACAAGAGCGGTTTAAACTCCCGGAGGGTGGAAAGATCCTTTCTCTCTTCGTGCAAGAGATGAAGATTAAGTTCATTTCGACTCCTTTTGGTATCTATCACTATGACTTCTTGCTGATTTCCCCAAGACCTTTTGGCTTTACTGAACTCCAGAAATATAAGGTTACTTTCCCCATTTTTTTAACCGTGGTTTTCTAAAACCAGTGCTCTACGTTGGAACCACTTCCAGATGCTATGGTATATGATCCCGCCTGGTTATGAGCCCCGGTGATCGCGAGCAAATTTCATGCCTGGTACAACCGACCTCTTCGAACGTGACTACCATCTTCGATCTTCCAAGCTGAAATACTGCGTTACTGCCTGTCAGATGTTGACATTTTGCGCCGCTGTTGCCTTGCGTTCTCGTGAACTGTTTCGTGAAAGTAATCCGATGTAGGACCCACTTCGCCTCCTGTCTCCACCATCGCTTTCGCGGTGTAATCTTGTTTTCCGCAAGACGTTCCTGCGTGGGAGAAATCCATCGCCGTCATCCCACCTCAAGGATACAGACCAGCGCATAAACAGTCCATCTTTGCGCTCAAGATGTTGACCTGGATTGCCCTTCGAGACGGACATTCGCTATTCGGCACGCCCGTAGCCATGGAGAACCGCGTATCGGAAAGTATCTACGTCGTAGGATACTACGCCGACGAGAAAACGAACACCGTGTGGAAGATCCATGGTTTGTCTGCTGGCACGGCTGTGATACGGTGCTGCTAGCCAGCGAAATCGGTGAAACCCTGTCTATCAGCTAACGATTGCACGACCATTCGACATCGAACCACTGCGAGGGGAAAACGCAGTTCTGTAAAGGACAAATGGGTACAGCGTCGTCGAAATATGGACCTGTGACTTTGACTGACAACTCGAAACCAACCCTGACAGGATGACCTTTCTTTGACTCGTTTTTAAAGTGTTCCGAGCCCCTAGAACCACGAGCAGGTTTTCTTCGGCCGGGGAGGACAAATGCGATGCGTCTCTATTATGAAGACCAGGCCAGACGAGAAAGTCCGATTACGTGGATTTCTGCAGCTTGTACCCGTGGTGCAATAAATACGGTGGAATAATCCGCTTTGGTCATCCCCGGCAAATCATCACAGTGTAAATTTTCTAACCCCACGACGAGACCTTACCATTCTTACTTTTTGGCTTAATGGTCAAGGGTACTGTTCTTTCCCTCCTCGCCCCCCCAATGGCGCCTCTACCAATCCCTGTCCTCACCGTTAGCCGCACACCATGGTAAAATTGATGTTTCCGTTGTGTCGTTGCTGTGCTCGACAATCTCCAACAAGGAACTCCCTTGTGACCCATCTGCCCTCGACGTCGATCACGGAGCATCTACAACTGATTCAGAGCCAAAGTTTCCCAAAGATTTTAGACGCCCTTTTAACTCAGTATTGCGTATGTAATTCATTACGGTTTTTAATATTAGAAGTGTACCTGGTAAGCTGTATTTATTTTACGTCATCTGTATTTCCAATAACAGTTTAACACACCCGTTTTGGGCTCACCTTGGTCTCTGGACGGTACTCAGGGGACCGGCTTTAGCAATGACACGTTTTTAACAGGACGACCGGCAATGCCCCAGCGGACCGGGGGAAGTCTGGGAGCAAGACAAACACCGTTGCCGCTAAAATTTAATTACTTTAGCCGGCTATTTTTTTTCGAGACTGGCGGCGCCATTACTGTGAGGAAAGATGTCATCCTTTGAGAGATTTGCGAGAAATGCTCTGTGCTTTCGTTTAATAGACAGTTAGGTTTATTTTCCTGACGAAGGAATATTGCCTTCCTTTTCCACGCTTTTCAGTAAAAAAAAACAGATTTTTTTGTACGACAGCTATTACCCTCCCATTCGTTTCTCGACGATTGGTAGAAGAAGCGCCGAATGCAAGTATCGAATTTCGGTTGTAGAAAAAACAAGATCTCACCTCGGTCTTTCTGGGAAGTTCTGCGGATAACCTCACAAGTTTTCCAAATGTTGAGCAGAGGAGATTTATGTGATGGCATGCAATGGTTTATGTATGGACTGCCTGAGACTAGTGTGTATAACCTTCTGTCGGTTTACAGGTGCGACAAGATATACCGCAGGTTTGGATGCAGCAGGCCAAGTCTCAGTAACTTAAGTATCATTACAAAATCACCATCTTATCGAACTATATTTATTGAAGGAACATGAAATATCTCATCACTACATGGAATCACAACCTATTAAGTCCTGCAGCCTTTGCAAAAGATTATGCTGATGCCAGTTTCAAGGAAAGGTGCTACCTCCTCGGTTACTTGCTTTGGCTTTGCTCTGATGGCACCAGTCACGAACCAAATTTATGAAAATGAAAATGTAGCAAGCTTCTTTCCACATTCAACAAACTTCCAATATATGTGGGACATGTAAATGGCAACAAATTATTTCGACAAATACTGTCAAGTGCCTGGGGAAAAGTCCGTTAGCTTTTTTCCATACTCAACCAAAAAGGCAATTATTTAGAAAAGAAGCTAAGTCCAATTTCTAATCAGGTTTTCCACTGGCCACAAGCACTTGATGGGAAATAGATTGTGGATGAAATACCAACCTTATCATTAGGATACATTGAATAACCTTCACTATATCCTGCCTAACAAGAACCAAGGTAATTACGGTACATGACAAATGTATTGTGTTTACAAACATGTAAACCCAATGTACAAAGTGTATTATGGTCGGTTGCCAACATGAAACCAAAATGTAAAATTGACTTAGGTTTTACCAAAACTATAATTAATGTAGTATAATTAACGTATTACAATAATTTCATTTTCAGGCCACAGTTCTCACTCTCAGGGAGCATGATCTCGGCATCGTCCCATAAAAAATCGCGCCCCACTCTTCTCCTTCGCACGCGACGCGTGTCCCTTACCAATAATCAGTAGAACCTCTTTCAGTTATGGCAAACCATCCAAATTAAATTATTCTTTTATATTAATTTAAATTAGCCTTTCCGACATCGTTCGTGCGTGTCTGTAACTTCCAAAGTATAATATTTGCTTTGTAAGAGCCGATATAAAAAGAAAGACTATGATTTTAAGCTTGTAGCAGGTGACGAGCCACGTTAATCCAATACATTATTATTATTATTATTTATAAAATAAAGCTTAGCACTACAGAGGGGACTAATTTTTTTCGTTCATAAACATATTGCAGTATTATAATGCAACAAAGGGTGAACAAAACCTAAATTAGTGGTGGTACCAGTCGAAAATGTCCTTTCATTATCTAAAACAGTTAAAAATTACGTTTCATTGTGATGGCATCATCTAATCATATTACAATGTACCATTTTATATCATTAAAATTGTTGACGAATTAACTAATCAGCAGCAACAGAGTTTTTTTCCTGGTGATGATCAACATTTATTTATTTACAATTCTCCGCAATGGAATTGGACGACAAGCAATACAAAATTTCCTAAATTCAAATTCTTTAAAATACTTCCAAAAAGGCCTAAATAACCATTTCCAACTAAATACTAATATAATATATTAAATAATCATCCATAATTTATTATATTCTTCAATTTTGTCATAATTGTGACCATATCCAATAAACATTAAAGCATTAAAAAATAAAAACCGTCCATCGGTTTATATGCATCGATTAATGGTTGAAAAATTTCGACAACCAAGAAAAACAAGTTGCATCACATGCTTACTGTGTTAACATCCTAAAACAAACCAAACATGAATACAATCAATATATTTAAATCGTCCATCAATACTCAACCTGCATGATTCACATCTGTATGTTCTTTGAGACATTGCAGTTGACTTCTTCATATGAACAAAATTAGTAAAGAACTGTTTATTATTTACCTTTAACTCATCCAACAATCATAATGGATTAACAATTCTTTATACACCATTTTAGTCAGATCAATGATTTTCTAAAAATGAAAATCTATCACAAAAAGCAATTTTTTTGGAGACTCTATTGCTTTTCGCGCCACTCGTCAGTCAAATTGAGATCTCTTTGGGGATTTTGTGCGACAAACCTTTATAATGATGACATACGCATCCATCGTCGTAGCAAATAGTATCTACAAAATATAATAAGTATACAAGCGATTTAATAATATAAAAAATAAAACATTTCAGCAAAAAAAACCCCTAAAACCACCAACAACATATATACGTAAAGCACTAAACATACAAATACACGAACACACAAATAATGACCCGTCAAAGATCGAGCACAAAGTTTAAAATTTAGAACTACAAACCGTTCATACTCATCCAGTACACTGACACAAATACATTTAACAAGGTCTGCACGTGTATTGTTAACTGTTAAAATTATATTTACCTCGGGCCCCCTGCTGGGCGAGCACGAGTCCAGGTGTTTTTGCGGTGGCTCTTTCACTGTATTTTTTTTTCTTCTCTTTCGTGTCGACAAACTGCAAATTATTAAATTAATTAAATCCCCGCATAGGCTTTGTTTCTAAATAAAAACCACACTTCTTCTTTGGTCGCCATTGCTCGATGTGTTTCGGGACAAACCAAATGTGATAATGATTCATAACAGAATCGTGGCTTGGCAACGTATCTTGAACTTAAGCACGCTCACAAGTGCTTACTAATCGCGCACAAAAAAAATACGTTGATACGCGGTGGACCCACACTAAAAGATGACAAGCGACTTGTCCGGAACGAGTTTGTAGCCGGGCGATCTCGATAACCGTACGGTGCTACGTCTGATGTGTTTCTCCATCCAAATCACTATGTTTACCTGTTTATTTGAATCGATCAAACTTATGTTTGAATGTGTTATTGAATTGTGGTGAAAACAAATGTTATGCTCAAATGCTGTAAATTCGGAAGATCGTGTATAACATTGATGAAGTGAAACTTTGAAGTGACAGGGTGATAAACATGCGAAGAGACTCGCGAACATATACTTGGTCCGCGATCTTGTTTCTTTTAGGAAAACTATAAAATAAGCTAGCATAATACACATTTCGTATTTTGTAGACAGATGAGTAAATTAACTTTTCTTTCAAGGTTACTAATATTAGCAAATCACGGTTCATTAATTTTCTCAACAAAAAACGTTACGAAGAAGAGCGCTTATTATATATTACGCAAAAATTATAATTTTGGCCGCATAACTTCAAAATAAACAGCATCGTAATTTAACCCCGAATACTTCGAACGTTTTTTCTTGACTAAATAATCAACCCTACAAGCTCTATTATACCTATATGGAAACCAAAGATAATTTAACTGTCTACAATATACGTAAACTTTGTTGTTCTATGTATACTTCCTTTATCATAAAAAAGCGCATATCGAACATGCCTTGATACTCGCGTATTCGTATGTTTGCTTTAGTTATACATATAGTATCAAGGCGCGCGGTTTTCCACGGAGCTGCACTTCGAAAAACATTCGTTTAAAATTTACATCAGTTTTTTTAAAAGTATACTTCTTACATGCTCATAGGAATTTAATACTTTCCAAAAAACATTCAGCTGACTCGAATGCTTTCTACATATTTCATATTTTGGCTTGTAATAAAGCTACCAACGGGTTCAACATAGTTCGCAGAACTTCCGACGGTGTTTTCATTTGGATATCCACCTTTTTACTTTGATATAAACATAGCTATATTTGCGTTGGTATTTTTGCATACGTTGTGCTTGCGTACTTTTTAGGCACTGACACAAACCCAAAGTAGCCCAGAGTTAACGGCCTAGCGGGCTGTGGCCGTCTTGTTTCTCCACCATTAAAACCACTATTACTTAAATGACTAAGTGGAATTTAACATGGTTTTTTAAAAGTTTACAATTACTTTGGAAAAAATACTATACACAGACGCCATCCACATTTTTTCCCGTTCAAAGCACGTTTCTTTTAATTGTGCCTAGTCCTTTTCAACCGCCCATACCCGCAGGAAACTGGCACAATCAAACTTGTCCTCGCATTGGCCCACATTAAATGCTAAAGCCAACTGCAGGTGGAATATGCCACATACATTTGCATATGCCAATAACCACAGAACTTATTGTATATTACACACATTTCCACACTTACCAACATCCCCAAATCTTTCCATTTGTAAAAAGACTATGCTAATTGTGACCATAAAACCTGGCTCCTTACTTTTTCGGCCCCCACCAACAATTCTCAATCTACTCCAATGACAATTACCACATGGCTTTTTCAAAAACTAAAAATCCCTACACAAAGTACAGATTAATCTCGTATAAATGTGGTTTGCCAAACCTATTTAAAGTGTCAAAGCTTCATATACGCCTTTTCAAACCATAACACTCAATATTTCATGAAATATTATAAACCCATAAAAAAATCTGTAACTGCAACACTTGCTAAAGCTCAAAGTCTCCAAAGAATACTATAAAGTTGCTAATTACTAGGATTAGCTAGGCTGAATGTGCGATATATGAAAAGAATCGATATATCCCAATATCACAAAAAAAAACACGGATAATATCGACCTATATCCGAATTATGCAAATTAGAAAACCTTAGTGTTAGTCAATTTGCATGCAATTACCGCATCACAAACAGCAAAAAAAAACCAAAGTTGCCTAATGAAACTAGTCAAATCATTACAAGATTTTACACAGAATTCGGCTAATTGCCGTCATACACGTGTTTTTCTAAAACTTTTACCTAACAATATAAATAAATTGCACAAAAAAAAATCTTGCTTAAAAACTTTCGATCTTTTCGATATAATTTAATGATTTAGAGGACATAATTTTCATCACTTTTCTGTAAGTAATTCCAAACAGGACTTTGTTTTAGAATCGAACATATTGTCTACACTTTCCCTTCGCACACAGAACAGTGAGGTTAAGTAATCGACAGACTAGTGACTAGCTACTTTTGATATTACTTTGTTTTTAAAACCTGCACCCGATACGCATCCATTAACATTATTATTCAAAGTAGTGCAGATTCCATCTTTTTATGAGTCCATCACACATGTTATTGTTTTCCAAGCGCTACAAAAGCCGCTATGTGTGGGTGGTGATCATCTTGTCATCACACTTAACTCTGTTTACGAAACTTTTAAAAATTGCCCACGGGCGCTATGCTACTCTCAATTTCGCAATTGCCGTCATACACGTGTTTCCTAAACCTTTACCGGACAAATAATTGCCGAAAAAAATGAGGATTAAGTTGTTCCAGATAAAAGTTTCCGATATTTTTTCGAAATGGCGAAAAATATAATATGGGAATATAGATATACTCGAAAATATTAGATATATCGCATCAGCCTAAATTGCATATAAATAGCCAAAACACATTATTGAAATAACAATACCTGCAGTTCTCTGATTTTTACATTTGTGTTTTCCTTTTTCTGTACCACAGCTCAGAACTCTTGACCCTCCTTCACCTTTCACTTCATTATCTTCACCATCAACAATGGCAAATCCAGTACTACAGTAAATGTACAAAGATATGAAAAAATATTATGTACCTGTAACTCATATATATAAATACCACTTACTGTACTAACCTACTGTAAGTTCTGCGCTGACTTTTCCTCACTTTCCTCCCATTTATTGCACAAGAGTGACGTTGGAGTGCCAGAAATAGACAAGCAAAAACGACGATCCATAACTCTGTTTATTACAGTTTAATACAGCTTTTGCTGATTAAAACAACAATTAATCTGCAGTGGTGCTCCATGCTCAAACATTATGCAATCCAATTCATCAATAACATCATCCAAAATTAACTACCATATATGAACATGTCACTTAACTGAATGGCAACTCCCCTTTATGGATATAGTCAAAACAGATTTCTGAATGATGGACTGAATGCCCCTCAAAAATTCTGCAAAACTTGACCAATGTTCACCATGTTTACACTACCATACAGTAGTTTAGTGTTTTTAAGTACTATTTTCATAAGTGTACTTTTCTGGTCCAAATGTTTTTTTTTCCCAGTAGTTTTACTTACAGGTAGTTAAAATTTCAAGACTGTACTTTTACTTATAAACTATAACATGAGCAGTTACTTGTTACTTAATTTCAAAATGTCAGTACTTTTCCTAAACACTGCATTAGCCAACCAAGTTTAAATTTTAACACATTTTTTATTTTTTTAATACGTATTGTACCACAATACAGTTCTAAACACTTTGTAAATTAAACATTTTTTCTCAGAAAATGTTTCTCACAAAATCAGTCCCACACAGGATTCAAACCTGTAACCTTCTCATTGCCAGTGATAACTCTAACCATTGCCATTGAGCTACTGACACTCAGATGGGGAGCAAAGGTTACAATTGTTTCAAGTTCACTTCAATGACTCTAATTCATGCATAAACCCTGTTAACAATCTGTTCACGTTAGGTCACATGATGCTAACTATATCCAGGGGGTGGCTATACTAAAAGCATGATGTACTGTAACAATGATGTAGTGGTTCCATTTACAGGTACATATGTACTGCATATCCGGCAGACACTATATATATTATATAAGTTATGCTTTTTCATAAAACATACACATAAAGTGGCAAATGCAGGCCTATCCCATCACCATGCTACTATAAATTTATCAATTATTTCATAAGTTTCAACAGATCTTCACTACACACAAGTTATAATTATTATATTGATTGATGCTTTGTCAACACAAATGCACTTCATATTTACCAATTTAAATCATTTGCCAAATCAGTGTAAAACTGAACACCTAAAATCAATAAGAACACCATACACTACTGTATATATATATATAAATATTCACCTTTTTACCACAACACCCTTGTTCATCACCCATCACTATTCCCTGCATTCTGTTTCAAAACACTCCTGTTCTGGCCAAACTCTTTTACATCAGTCTTTTTCACTTCATAGGAATTACCACTCTTAATTATCTGTAATATTTTTCCTTGGTAAATTGGTCTCTCGAACCCAACTTTCACATCCATTACTCCATAGCACCTACACAACATAAATTACAATATTATTATTTGGCATTTACACTTGGAGAATAGATGAAGGAAAACTATGGTGATGCATTCGTTCATCACCATATTTTTCCTTCATCTATTCTCCGAGTGTAAATGCCAAATAAAAACTTTAATTCACATCATTGCATCACCGGCATTACCATAATGACATCTATATATACTGACATTGTGGCCAAGCTCACGGCAACGGCTTCTGTAGCTCAGTCGGTTAGAGCGCTGGTCTAGCAAAGCAGGGTTGCGGGTTCAAACCCCAGCCAGAAGGCCTTGTAGTTGCATTTTTCGCAACTGGTCCTGGTTGAGTCTCAAGAGTATATAATTGGACACTAGTTCATCACCATACAGTACTTTTCCTTCATAAATTACAATAGTTTATTATGAAAAAATTAAATTGAAAATTAACATAAAACCGATATGTTCTTGTAAACTTGTAATATCCCAACACTTTTTGCTGTTCACAAAATAAAAATAGCAGTTGTCTTTATACAGTATGAATATCCTTACCTGGATAGAATGTCCCTTGCCGAGTCACTTTGCTATTTAATATTTTCACTGGAAGCATTTCACCAAACATCCTCAATCTTTTCAGTGCTTGTACTGATATCACTCTTTTCAACCATGTATATTGAATCATCTTTCAATACAGATGCGTACTCCACATGTTCATCACAGAATCGTGACAACTTTGCTGGCGTGTTTTGACAACCTAAATAGAAGAATAACAATTATAATATTATATCACATTATCCTACAAAAACAATGTGTTCCTTCAACATGTTTGCTATTAACAGAACATATACTGTATAATGTACAGGCATCCACTTGTGCATGTTTGTGTGTATGTATGCATGTGTGTGCGTATGTATGTATGTATATATAAGGTTAGTAAAAAGTAGAGTGCTGCGTAGGCAGTTTTTACGATGTATAGCAAAGTGAAAAGAAGGTGAACTGGTAAAATACTAAAATAATATGATACTAAAAGTCTAAAATATTCATTAAAAATCTTGGCAGTTTACCATCTTTTCACTTTGATATATCTAACTTTTCGAGCAAAGGCCCTTCCTCAGAGAGTGAAACATAAACAACAATGATGACAACAAACCTCAGCCATTCCACAGAAATGACACATCACAAAAAAAAATCAAATTAAGATTTTGCACCTACAATGCCAATTTTTTGACACTTACAATGCCTTGTCCTTATAGACTAAAACATTTTTTCAATCAAGATTGTAGCCGGCCTGCAGCCCAAAATTTCGAAAGCGGAAATTACGGTCTGCCAAACTAATCGTGTTCCGTGACGTTACACTTACACGGAAATAAGTAACACTTATTGATTGGTTCAAAAGCTGAGTGGCTCTAAGACACGTCCCGGATTGGCTTCAATTTCTGAATTAAATATATAATTATTTATATCTCTTCGGCATCATGGCGTCGTCTCCCAGGACTTGTTTTCCAAATGATCGTTGGATCGACGCTATAGGAAACGTTTGTTCTTTGTTCAATATCAAAGATCTTTATCCGGAGCAAAAAGAAGCTTTGCAGAACTTCTTTTCAGGGAAACTATGTCTATGTTAACCTACCGACCGCGTTTGGTAATTGCCAAAAAGTAAACTTCACGAAGGCTGGCAAAATTAGCATATAATTTATGCATGTTAACAGAAGTTGGCCTACGTCACGGAACACGATTAGTTTCGCCAGGCGCGGATTTAGAAGTAAGTCAAATAAATTAGATCAGAATTTGCCAATTCAAAATACCTCCGAATAACAATCCAATTGGATAGGTTTTGGTTCTGAATTATTCTTAACAAAAGCACAACCAATAGTGGTTGTTCGGATTTAGAAGTAAGTCAAATAAATTAGATCAGAATTTGCAATTCAAAATACCTGCGAATAACAATCCAATTGGATAGGTTTTGGTTCTGAATTATTCTTAACAAAAGCACAACCAATAGGGTTGTTCATGAAACTGTCTAATTTATTCGACTTACTTCTAAATCCGCGCCTGTTCGCAGTTTGGCAGACCGTAATTTCCGCTTTCGAAATTTAAATTTAAATTCAGAATTTGGAAACATGTAAACAGTATTGTGCAAGGCAAAATTGAAAAACACCCTCATTTTTGGGTCACATGAGTCACAAAATTTTCACAAAAAGTTTTCTCATTTCATGTTCCTTTTGAACTAGTAACCCAATTATTTTATAACTTGGTCATCTCACTAAAGGTTTACCTATGCTAGAAATTAATTATTATTAAATATACTCAGTAGTTTCAACAGAAAATCACCCTCAAGTTTGGTCATGTGAGTCACGTAAAATGAGCGCCGATGTAAGTTTGTAAGGTTGGCACAAAATATCTGCTGGGAAAACTTGGCCTATCTGTTTTATGCCATGTTTCCAGTTATTTCATGCAAATGAATCAAACAAATTTAGATAAAAGTCATAAAACAAAACCATTAAGTGCAGCAGATACATGTAGGCAAAAGAGAAGGAGAGAAAAGCTAAAGAGTGAAGGTTAGATATAAAGACTATTAAAAAGCCCAAACATGCAAATACTATATGCCAAACAGACTATAGAAAGAAGCAAGCTGATAGATGAGAGACCTAACTGTTCAAGAAATTAAGCAGGGCAGATCACCATGGAATTTGTGCATCAAACAGCAGCCGATGTCAATTGTTTTAAACAGGAGGATCAACAAATCATGTTGATCCTCCTGTGCACAATATTTTGATGAAAATAGAATCACCCAATGCCAGTTTCATCTTCAAGATGTTTCAACAGTGGAAGTTGACCGACAACGAGTTCCTAAGCATTGAAGAAGCTTTTTGAAAACAAAGTTGAGAACGTCTAATAAACGCCATCTTGCCCTTATATAAACGTCATCCTGTATCAAATTTTTAGGGTTTAAGTTTGATTGAACATGCATATTTCTGTTAACTATGCTATTTTTACCAGAAATTGTTAATTTTACATGAGTTTAAGAATGTAATTTGTCACTGGTCACGTGAGTCACATTTTTATGTCACATGAGTCACATTACTTTGGTGTCGTTTTCTGTTGAACTAAAACTAATTTCACCAAACTTTCTCTTGAGTGTCACAATTATGTCTTAATAAATATGTCTTACAAAGTTAGAATAAACAATAATTAATATATCGCCAGGAAAATAGCTAAAAGTACCATTGCATTGGGTTTTATCATTCGTGGCTGTCACGTGAGTCACGCACAAACAAGTCGTCAAATCAAAGGCTTGAAATATTTTTTTTAGGAAATGATTATATCAACTTGAACACCTTCCTAAATGCCTGTTTTTAAAATCAAGTTTGGCAACAGCCAATTTGGAAGTGCTGAAAAAGTTCTTTTTAACCATAAAATTTTGTGACTTGGTCACGTGAGTCACCGTGGAATGGCTGACCTGTCATTTTAATAATAGTATCAACCATTCGATTTCAAACATGAAAGTTTGTGTGGAAATTATTGCAGTAAAAGACAAGAAAAGCACCTCATTTTCAAACTTGCCACCATTCACCCCTATGGTCTCAATGAAACATTTTCATTCTACTGATCATTGTCTCACTTAATCCCATTACCATCCCTTTGTAAATAATAGGTCTGTTTGCTGATTGTTGGTAAAAATAGAATATAACTTCCCTATTTTTACATCTAATTATTATTTGTTATTATTTCTCGAACCTGATTTCACTCTCTGACAAAGGGCCTTTGCTCAAAACGTTACACTACTTACACGCTATTTCAGCAATACACCAACCTTTTTAGATAATTGATTTGTATTTCTACACTGCCTATGCAGACACAAACACACACACACCTAGATGAGCACTGTCTAGGTCAAACAAGCAATCACAGACAAAAAATAAAAATAATAACAAACATAAATAATAATAATATGGAAATATTGAAATACTTACCAAACAACAATACTTCCTTGCATTCCATCAAAGTGAAGCTCGCCTACATTTCTGCAAGAGCAAACTTGCCTTGCATTTTCATATTCCCATCAATAACAACAACATGTTTACATCCAGGCGTACTGCACACATTGATCTATCATAAAAATATTTTTACATGTCAACTCAACCTCCAACATACTATATAGAACATTAGCAAAACACAACTTCAACAAATATATACAAAACCATGCACATAAGGCAGAATGTAAATGCAAGGAATAGTATTAACAGGGCTGGGAAAACATCTTTTACAGTATGTTAGAATATAATAATATCAATAAGCACATGTATACAATATACATATTTTTCCTTTTTTTTAGTTTTGCAAACACTTCTCTCGCAGATGCTCAACTTACATAAGAAACTTCCCCAGTCCAATGGTCTGAATATCAAGCAGAATATCAAGCAATAGTGGTGACATGAGACTACTCCCACCACTCAATGACTTAACTGCTTTTCATTAACCCCTGTTGTTAATTCTTCTTTCACATTAAATTTATTCATAACAATATTTTAACAGGAATGCTCCGCTCACCGTAGTGATTTTTAGGGAGGTCCTGTATAGAAAACGAAATATTCATGTAAAAATTTAAATGTTAAATATTTTTCAATCAGTTTAACATCTTTTTAAAAGCATGAGTTAAACTAGTTGATTGCTGAATGACAATTCTAAATTGTTCCAGTCAGTGACCATGTGAAAGACAAAACACTGTTTGCCCCAAATCAAAAGGAAAAAATAAATAAATTAGGTAACAAACCCTTTACAAACGTCATTCAATGAAATTCCATTGACACACGAACATTTAAAAATTGTAATTGTTATAACATCACAATTCCTTGATTGATTGACTTTTGTAAAACAATAAATTTCAAACAGTTTACCAGCCTCTTTTAATCACACAAACTTCTTATATGAAAACAGTTTTACTATGTTGCAGCAACAGCTATTTTTACCCCCTAAGTGTGGAACATTGACTGCTCAACACAACATTAGCCCCTATTGCACCACCCTTCATTCATGACAACACATACCTGTCCAAGTATCATAAAACACCTTCTCATACCGTCCCACAACCATCTCCACCAACTCGTTCCTTTCCAAAGGTACATTTTCAAATTTCATTTTGTATTTAATAATGACTTCAAGAGCTCCAAACAAAAGGAAACCTTCTTCAAGTCGTCTCCTATCCAAATACTGTCTAATCCTCAACAATTCTTTTTGTTCTATTGCTGAATCCCTAAAAGATAAACAATTAAACAATCAATAAACATATATACAGTTGGTGTTCTCTGTTACTTGCACATGCACAGCTGTTGCACAACATAAAAGCATTGTTAAATTGTTAATGGCCAAGTGACAATCGAATTGAAAATACACATACATATCTGTCTGTCTGTCTGTGTCTGTCTGTGTCTGTGTCTGTCTGTGTCTGTCTGTGTCTGTCTGTGTCTGTCTGTGTCTGTCTGTGTCTGTCTGTGTCTGTCTGTGTCTGTCTGTGTCTGTCTGTGTCTGTCTGTGTCTGTCTGTGTCTGTCTGTGTCTGTCTGTGTCTGTCTGTGTCTGTCTGTGTCTGTGTCTGTCTGTGTCTGTCTGTGTCTGTCTGTGTCTGTGTCTGTGTCTGTGTCTGTCTGTGTCTGTCTGTGTCTGTCTGTGTCTGTCTGTGTCTGTCCGTGTCCGTGTCCGTGTCCGTGTCCGTGTTCGTGTCCGTGTCTGTGTCTGTGTCTGTCTGTGTCTGTGTGTGTCTTGTCTGTGTGTACATGTATGCCTGGTGTCTGGGTGTCCTGCTCCCGTGTCGTTGATCCGTGTCCGTGTCTGGTGATTTCTGTGTCTGTCTTGTTCTTGTGTCTGTGACAAAACATCTAGAACAATCACGCAAACACTAACAACAACCAAATCGAGTATAAACGGTGGTCTGCATGCATGTTGGTGTAGGCAGAAGATTTAGTTTGATATTGCTTAGAAGCGAACAATTAAGACTGACTTTGTGAGATTGGTCAAAAAAAATTTCATTCAATAAAAATGTTTAGGTAAGCGGCGCTTGCCTACGCTTACATGACCGCACACCACTGACATTGAGACCAATAGACATTATTCATAATGGCCACCATAAACCTGTTTCCTTGTGCACGTAACAAGTTCAAAATAACTCTTACTCTAAAACAAGCTCATAAAGGCCACTACATGTACTGTATATTTGTAATGCATATAAAATGAATAAAGCATATACAGTATTAAAATATTTGGAACTACTATGCTGAACCCTGTGTGACCATACTGTATATTAGACAAGTAGTCTTCAAAGTGGGGTAGTTGTGGGTATGCATGGCTCTAAGGAGAGGAGGGGGCACGGACTACTGCTAATGGGAAAAAATGATACTAAAACTTTTTCAAGTAATCTTCATTGTATTGTTTCCTTTTAATTGTACGGTATCTAAAATTTGTGTTACACAACTCAGTAAAGCATTAATACTCACCCATAATTATTCCAACAATTAAATAGTTATCACAGAGCATTTCTGTTAAACCTCTGTCAAAATAGGTCTCTTTAATCTCTTTGAGAACAATGCGAAAGAATTCTTTTCGTGGACCACCATAGTCTTCTGCACTCTAAAATTCCTAGACTCCGTTTAGGGTGAAACCTCTGGTAGCGAAGACTTTAAGGTAAAACTATACTTTATACTTTGTATATATATATATATATATATTTCTAAACCTCATTAATAATTCATGAGGAAAATTCAAAATAAATTAATCTTTAATCAGTGCCTTTATAGTATGATATAAACCCATTAACCTGTATATAAATGTGATATAGACACTGATGTTTGACTGTATAGGCACACGAGGTCTATATCACATATTATATAGACACTTGTCCCTCAAAATTCCCGACAAGGGTACGCTGGTGGCGACCCCATACAAGAGGGAGAGGCAACTTTTAGTTGCAAACAAGCTGTTTCTTAGACCCCGTTTACACTGGCGCAAAAGTATCCGGATTCACATTGTTTTTTAATCTCTTGAGGATGAAAAACAATGTGAATCCGGATACTTTTGCTCTGGTGTAAACGGGGCCTTAGATGAGAACTTTATTCCTCTTTGCCTTGAATAAAAAATGTGGGACTCTTTTGTATCACTGCACATGCTCCAATCACCAGTATGATAATTTATAGCATCCCACATTCGGTGATTGACTTGCTTTGTTATAACCTTAGGTACTTTATGATGATGGTTTAGAAGTTATTTAAAAACTTTGTCATCGTGCTTTATCATATATATACCGGTATATGCTTTATCATATATATACTGGGCCCATGCGCACTTCACGCTATCTGATTGTATTTCACCGATGCTGTCCCACATGCGGTTGTCACCGACGATCGCATGTGTATAAGTAATTGATTAAATTCATTCAGATTGTTCCAAGCTACACTGATGAGCTGTTGTACAGCGAAACACCGTGTCTGTAGATTGAACTATATATATATATATATATACAGAGTTAATAAGATTCAGTGTACTGTACTACCAAGAAAACATAAAGTAGTACCTCATTGTAAAACTGGACTTGTAATGTTTTTCTCAGATCACTGATATTGGTAATTTCATCAAAAGCTGTCTGCAGCAGGTTATCTCTGTCTACTAGAATGAAGTTTGTGTCTCCATCGTGTATCAGTTCAAAACCGCCACATGAAAGAAGCTGTGGGAAACCCAATGTGTTCTGACCTTCGTCCTTGACATTCGATGTAATTTTATCTTTGACAGTCTGCTCGTCGTCCTCGAGGTCCAGCTTTATTTTTTTCATACCAAGCCCAGCTTTGAACAGGATCTGCTTTTCAGCTGACGTCGGTACTTTGGTGGTGAACCGGTCGGCGAGACACACAAACTAACCGTCCAACGTCGTTTCTTCGCGGATTTCTTCTTGTTTTCTGTCGATGCTCTCCGAGATGTTCCTGCTGGACTAAAGAGAAACGACCGCTTTTCAGCCAAAACGGAAGAAAGACTTTGACGATTCGGTTGACCAGGCAAGTCAGTCAGTTTCTTTCTGCATAATTCCCGCAAACGCGTTCTTTCGCCGATTGTATTCACCCCAAGTCGCACTAATTCGTTGTCGGTAAGAGAACTCACCACCTCTAAATCAATTCGCTCTTGCAGAAACTTATCTACCAGTGTTCCAAGACCAAGTTCTTGTAAAACCACTTCCATTATCTCAAACAACGTTGAAAAGCAAGACTAAATCAGCATTTATCGCGCGAATATCGTTATCCCCGATAGGTATCCGACCAGATCCGAACATTTTCCGAGCTAACCACCACCACACAACGATAAAAGCACCGCGTATAACGTCGAATGCACTAAACATACGTCGAATGCACCGCACATAATGTTGAAAGCACCGAACTATCAATGCAAAACACCAAATGTAACGGCAAAAGCACCGCGTACAATGGCTAAAGTACTGCATACAATGGAGAAAGCGCTGCGTATGATTGTGAAAGTGCCGCGTATAATCACAAAAGCACCGCGTATAATGTTTAAAGCACCACGTATAGTATTTAAAGCACCGCGTATAATGATAATAGCACCGCGTATAATGATAAAAGAACCTTGTATAATGGTAAAAATACCTAACAAAGCCACAAAAGCACCGAACATAATGACATCCCTTAACTTAAGACAGTCCTGGCTTTCCATACCAAATGGCCATTTCTAACCGAAGAATACAAAACAGGTGTTGGTACAGGTATTACAGAAAGGGGTTAAGCACAGTAGGTGAGGAAACTGGAAAGTGCCCGGGTTTGGGACATGAAAAGAATTACATGTATACTGACTGGCTTTTCATGCAGTCATGCTTTATACATTTTAACTTTCACCCTCAATGTTTAAAATAGCAATATCATCTTTGTGTGACTGTGGGTAACAAGAGTTGAAATAACTATCTTGTCTTGCAATTCTCATCCTCATTTGATCAAAAATCTTTGAGACAAACGCTGACCTTGTTTATTGTGAAGGTCAAGGCCGTAGCAGGGGGTGGGGCTGGGGAGGTGCCCCCCCCAATAATTTGCTCTGGCTCAAATGATCACCGGTCGTTCATGCTAATGCTTGCTAATGCCGTGGGGTAGCCAGGTCATAGGCATGCACGTAGGCCTGCACCTATATATTTTTTTGGAATTGTAAGAATTAAGAAAAAATAGTGAAAGTCTGAAAACGATTTATGTTCATTTATTGTTGTTGACTGTTGTTTTAGCGATAACGAACAGAAAATCCTAAAATATTAACAATTAAAGACCGATTTTTTTGCCAGTTTAGATCCGTTTAAAGTTGCTGGAAATTACTCTCAGAAGTCAGGAAATCCCATTTCAGAGAATCCAATATCAAAAATTTCCCGGGGGGCATGCTCCCCTGAGCAGTGCCCACTACCGGCCACCGAAATTGACTTTCTCTTGCTACGGCCCTGGAAGGCTATAAAAAGTGTTTGAACAAACAGCAAACGTACATTTATATTGCCAATTTCTGGCATTTGTCTTTCGTGACTAGATCAATTTGCTCTTTCTACCTTCTCTGATCTATCTTTCTTCCCAAACTAACCAACTGAATTGGACAAAAATGCACGAGTGGGCGTGGCATGAATGCCAATGGGGGGTGGAGCCATGGGCCCCCTTCTCATGTGCCCCTATAGGTTAACTAATTTAATTAGCATAATGCATTGTCAATAGTTTGTATTTATTGTATCCTAATCCTTTATTACAGAAGTATCCTGCATGGAAAAACCATTTGGTATTTGTTCTATAAAATAACAACAGAGAAATAAAGGCAGGAAAATTTCTGTGTGGGATACTTTGATCCTGCACGAGTATTGACCAATCACAGCGCTTGTTGTGTACATGTTATTTTATAATGGCCATTTATCCAAGATGTCTTTATTTGACAAGAAAATAATAAAGTTGCCAAATGCAAGTTCCTATGCCCAGTAAATTGGTTAATAGAAACTAATAAAAGCAACATCTCAGTGCACTTATTGTATGCCTGGTTCCAAACCAAATAATGGGAAAAGGAACTTGAAATTAAGTCAAAAAATTTTGAATCCGTAAATATCATAAGCAAAATGATAGGCATGCATGAATTAATCGAGTACCAAATATTCTAGTACTTCATCAGATAACTATGCATATGCTCTCTATACACCAAATTCATAAGGATGACTGCCAATTAATATTATTTTATATGCAAATAATTACCCTTTCAAGTCTCAAGCCTTATGTAAAATTATTTTGAATTATAGACACAAGAATGATGATCACAAGGCTAATTTAAAATGCATGTAAAAGAATATTAGTTAATAACAGTAATAATAATATTTATTGAGGATACGCCGCTCACAACATACGTGATTTTCAGGGAGGTCCTACCGAATTACAAATGTTCAAACAGAGCAATTACAAAATTAACAGTTAGCTGTCATCTTTATGAATTCGGTGTATTATGCACATCATATCGACCCAAAGATACACACATTTCATATGCCTAGAATATGCGAAGTATAGGTATCATACTATAAAGAAAAACGCGAAGCATAATATATTGTGTGAGGTATACCCGTATCATACTATACGCTAAGTACCGGTATATGCATATACAGCAGTAAGAGTATGCAAAGTATTCACATATTATTCTAATTGCACTTTACAGTACAATTAATATGCAGACTACATTGCATCATATCTCAGATGAAACTTTGTTTGATCTATTACATTTCAAGTGATAAGAATAATGTTGAAACCTCATCAATTTGAATTTTTAATCCCAATCAACAGACGAGTGTTTAAAAACAGAATACTCTATTCCAATGGGTGAAAAAAAACTCAACTCCAAAATAATTGTCCAACAGTTAATCATCAAAATCAAACTTAGCTTATTCCAGTTATTTGTGTATAATACAGAATTCCACTCAATCTCTTACTGATTCTCTTCCTCAGCGGCCCTTGGTTCTCTAACTTTGACACAAGAGATGTATCTGATTGGCTATTAAACTGTAGCCAATACAATTCTCAAACAGGAAAGTTGGGCTTTTCATATCTTTTTCATATAATTTTTTCATAACAATTTGATAACTGTAACTAAAATCTTGTTAATAGCAGTTTTGTATGGCGCTTTATTAGGTTCAAAATTCTCGTATGTAAATTTGTCTATTCGTTTGTTCAAATTCATTAACATAGTGAATTCATCGAATGCTTGAATTCATCGGAAGTCTGAATTCATCGAATGCTTGAATTCATCGATAATGCCTTGCGAGCTTAAAAATGGCGCGTTTGCTCTCGAGGAATGGGACGACACTGGCGAGAACAATCACAAAATGGCGGACGCGGACGACTTGACTCACTTTGCAACAAGGCTTCGTAATTCTCTTTTTGATCTTTCCCGTCGATTGCAGTGTATCCCAGATGCTGAAACGTTGGACTCTATAATATTCCGATTGCAACAAATTTCTCGCCATCTGGTACGTATGGGCAGCAGATTTAGTGAAATATCTCGTACTATTGCAGCTGTAACGTCAATACTCGAAACTGTGTATGTAGAGCGTACCAGGGTTATTGTCGACGCTGTGGAAGGCGGTTCCGGATCTAATGGTTTAGTGGGAAGACGAAAGTTTCACATTCCTAGAGAACAGTTACAGTACATGGCTGATTATAATATATCAGTGCCTGGTATTGCTTTTGCTTTGGGAGTGTCAAAAAGTACAATAAAACGACGCATGCGAGAGTACGGGATTTCAGTTCGAGCTCAGCAGACTGCTTTGACTGACGCAGCATTGGATGATCTGGTCAGAGACATTCAGACGCAGTTTCCCAATGCAGGTTATCGAAGGGTTTACTCGCAGCTCAAGTCAAGATCAATTAATGTGACTTTATCGAGGTTAGAGAATCGTTGCACCGAACAGACCCAGATGGTGTTGCAATGCGATGGTTGTCAGTCACTCCAAGAACTGTCTATAGTGTAAGGGGTCCTCTTTCACTTTGGCATATCGACGGCAATCATAAGCTAACAAGGTAATTGCCTAGCCTTGCCTGATCTGCAGCACAGGTTTGTAAGTGATGAGATATGCCCATACTTTGTTTCTTTCGATGTTTGTGTAGGCTGTGCAGGGTTTTTTTCTAGCTAAAAGCACCCATACTCAATCAGAATTTGGAATTTTGCTAGTCTTATTCCAGTCTAAATTCTGAAAAATCTTAAATCTACCAAGCCCTTTATATTAAAAAGTACGGTACACGTTAATTCCTAATTTTCTCACCTATTGACCTGGTCTGTTGTTGGTCTTTTCAGATGGAGAATTGTAGTTCATGGCGGTGTAGATGGATACACACGTATACCGGTTTATCTGAAGTACGGCACCAATAATTGGTCTGATACAGTTTTGGAACTGTTTGAAGATGTAGTAGAAAAGTATGGTGTGCCCTCAAGAGTGAGATCAGACAAAGGGGGCGAAAATGTTCTTGTCTCCTTATACATGCTTAACCATCCTCGTCGGGGCCCAGGACGAGGAAGTATGATTGTAGGCAAGAGTGTTCATAATCAGCGAATTGGACGCCTTTGGCGGGATGTGTTTGAGGGTGTGTTGTACATTTACTACCACCTCTTCCAACATTTAGAAGATTCACAGCAAATTGATTTGTCAAATGAAACACACATTTTTGCACTGCATTATGTATATGTGCCACGAATTAATCGTCACCTAGAGACTTGGAAATCAGGGTATAACCACCATACAATAAGAACGGCTGGTAGCCGAACACCTATGCAGCTGTATATCCTGGGTCTGCTTGAAATGAGTGGAAGTGATGCAACTGCAATGGATAACTTTGAAGTTTTAACAGAGGTAACTACTAGTTTGTTTCATTTTCATGGCAAGTGAATTCTGACTCTTGATGTTAGTATGTTATATACAATCATAAACCTACATTTGTATGGGTACTGTGAAAGATTTGTTTTTGTTTTCTTTGCGTAGGGTGAACTGGAAAACATATGGAATCGACTATGATGGCCCTATACCATGTGATGAGGAACAAGAAAACTGTGTGATAATTCCAATAACAGAACAACCATTTTCAGATGCTAGGTTTGAAGAACTTGTACAGTTAAGTGATCCACTAAGGGAAAGTGATAGTTATGGAATTGATGTTCTGCTAGATGTCCTACAGTTTTGTTGCCAATCTATCTAGAATAGACTAGTGTAAACAATACTTACACAGTAAGTATATTATACCAACTGTAATGAATACTACCACAAATAACTGCGTATAGGAGCCTGCACTTGTTTACATTATGAGCAACATCTGTTTTGCTCCACATTGAATTATCATCATGCATTTTTAATTGTAAAAATCCAAAGCTTTTAGTTCTTTGTGATTCACACAGTTGATTGTCAACCTATCAATATTTATTTTTCTTCTGAAATTTGATCAAAAGTAATGAGTGCAGCTTATACACAGGTATTTATGTTACTTCATTTACAAGAATAGTTTTAATATTTTTTTTTACCAAATTTAAACATTATTTAACCCAAACAATGATTATAGTACTAACTATTAGAACCATTAGGTGCTTTGTGTAAAATGGCTGTAAATAAATGGCATAAACAACATTATGAATGGAAAAAGTGTGTTTGTTACACTTTCAAAAATGTAGCCCATATAAATATAAAAAATGTTAACAAAGACTAAAGTGCAAAACTTCAATGTTATATAGTATTAAACGATGGTCCACTGTCCATGATGGCAGCTTTCATAGCTTGTTCAAAGCATTCATATAATTCAACATCTGGAGGTAAATGGAGTTCTTCCATACATGTAGAAGCATAAATTGCTCCTTCCTCTGTATCAAAAACTTACATCAATCTTCTGCAACTTTCTAACACTGCAACTTCCAGTCACAAAAACACAAGAAATTCTTCAGATCTGAAAAGAAACAGCCAATAGAATATCAGCAGTACTTACAGTACTGTTTACAGTGCTTTATAAGTACAACCATATTTATATTATTGTTCATTTCTGAAATCATAAAGGTCATGTGAGATTATTAGATGTAATTTGTACTGTGTTATGATCTAAAGTTTGATCAAACACACCTGTAAATACTGCTCTCATCAATGAAATGAAGCAGCATGTGTCTGACAACATGGCCATCAGTCTTTGGGGGGAAAATTAGCATTTTGTTGGACAGAGCAAGAGTCAACTAATCCCTCCTCGAACACAAACAGCGGTTGCCAACAGCTCAGGAAACATTGTTATTTCACTCAGAACTCCAAGTGTCTGTAGTCCATCTCGCAGCTGAATCTAATAATACTTTCCTCTTGGTGAAGACAAAATGACACAGTTATACATTGTAGAATTTCATCTTTATTTTGAAGCTGGGAGAATAAAAACAATGTGAAAAGTGTGCAGCAAGGCCAGTGCCAAGTACACCGCCCCAGTACCACCCCATGAGGCCTCATCACTACTTACCTCCCTTGAAAAATAAAAGGATGTAACATGGCAACAGGTTTGTGTCATTACTTACAGATAATAAAGATGTGCTTCCAATATCTGCCAAGATATTCAAAAAAGTGTCATCCTTGTTGAGCATGTTTACATCTTCCTCTGTCTTGGCCTCGACAACCTCAATTGTTAGTAATTAAAGATTTCTCATTAATACTAGATCTGCTAAAAGACGCTGCACGTGCACTGCAGTGTACTGTAAGCGAAACTTTCAGTCAAACTTGCGCCTATGACACAAAAAATTTTATTGTCTCAAATGAAAGAACTTTCAAAACTGTTTAGTAACTTCTTTTACAGTTTTTTTTGTTTACTTGACTATTTCTCGAGATATATGGACTTCTTTGATATACTAGTGAGGCAAGTTATGACGTCACAACACGGAAAAAGTGATTCACTTATTCTAAGAAGTGTTATATCTCGTCACTTTGCAAACAATATACTTCAGAATTTTACTCACCAGTCATGTTCATGTTGCAGAAGTGCCCAACAGTTGAGTTGTGTTGTCATAGCAACAACCTCATTAATATGGTATCTTTACCCCAGAAACCCCAGAAACAATTCTTCGCAATTCTAACTTTTTGTTGGTGTACTGTATGTTTGATCCCAAATGGGTTATATCTGCTCCCCTGGACAAGGTATACATCACCAGCAAAAAATAATGAAATATTTTCCTTTCTTAAAATTTGAACAAGCGCATCACTATTTTACACAAAAAGGTGATGCATTTGTCTTAGCATCATAAGCGAGCAAAGTTTTGAATCATTCTCATGGAAATTGAAAGAAGTATAGCGCTTTTAAAAATAAGTGAATAATTTTTTCCATGTTGTGACATCATAACTTGCCTCGTTAGCATATCAAAGAAGTCTAAATATCTCGAGAAATAAGCCAGTAAACAAAAAAACTGTAAAAGAAGTTATTATATTATTTTCAAAGTTCTTTCATTTAAGACAATAAAAATTTTCATGTCATAGGCACTAAAAATAAAAATTAGTACTGTGTTGTAGTACTGTAAATACCACCAATCTATTTCAGCACTTACATTATTTACACATGCTGCTATTTCAATGTCATGAATATCTGATAATTCAGCATAGGATATTGCCTTATCAATATCCTGATGAACTAGGTACCAGTAACAGACTGGAGATAATCTGGATAGACCAATTCCACATTGTGAAATTGAGTGGGCAATCATCTTGCCAATACATTTCATAACGCCTGAGAAAACAATGCGGGTATTGTACACTGGTACGAGTCTCATTGGTGGTCCTTCAAACAGCTGAAAGGCTGTGTCATCTCCATTGGCCAGCTTTGCATAAACCTTTTCGTAGAATTCTCTCCTTGGACCCCCAGTGTCTATTGCTGGTTGATTATTAAATGCAATTCTCAGTGGGCGAGTTGCATCAAATTCTTGACTTTTATAAATGGCTAACGCATCTGACACAATCTCATCATCATCAACATTAACTTTTAATATCGGACCAGTGAGTTTTTTACCAAGGTTTTTTATAATAGAGGAAATAGAAATATCTGCAAGAGAAAATGTAATTTTCCATGTATCACGAAAACCACAGATTCTATGTGCATTATATGGGCAAACCAACTACCATTGATCTGCAAAGAGTACTGGTAATAAATTCGCATCTGCTACACTCTAATATTATTATCTACACTACAATATCATGGAAAACAACTGATAATATGTACATGTAGGAAGAGTATTATTGTATAACAGAAAATCATGAAAATCGCATGTACAGTACCAGAGTTACTTGATTTGTCAGTCCTATGGGAAATTCCAAATATAGGTCGATCAAATAGATAATCATCTTCATCATCATCATTATCATCACTAACAACATCAGATTCAACTGCAGTTTAAAATTAAAACATCATGTTTCAATGTAGGGTTTGACAAAGACATGTGTTTCAATTAGTCCTGTATCTATGCTGGTCACATTCGAAGTTTCTTACTACAAGAATGGAGATTATTGCTACAGTATACTGCATTACCTTTTCTTAATAGAACCATGTTGGCAGCTTCATTGATGTCCCCCATCACCTCTGTCATTACATTCCTCAATACACTGGCTTCAGTTTCTGGGAAGAGTTGTTGCAATTCTTGGAGTTTCTCTATTATTGAAACATATAATTATTTACCTTTACCCAGCATCAGTTGGTAAATACTTTAACTTCGAAAACAAAATTATGCTAGGGTTCAAAATTTGCAGCATCCTAGTATCATGATACACTGATAGCAATTTTTAAATTTGGATACCAAATGTTGAAAACTTGGTATCCTATTTGGATACAAAAAAATTAATATCTGAGTCCAAAAATAAACTACAAATTTGTACAAATTCCATTTTGATGTCCATATGATTTGTCATGATAGTAACAAATGTCAGTTAAGTGATCTGATAACATTTAATAATAATAACAACATTTTTCTCTTTAACCCATTAAAGGCAATGAACTCTAAAATAATGCACCAGTCCCCATTAACATTTCTAACAAGCTCTAAGCTTATGCCATCTCAACATTCCTGGTATTGAACATTTGAGTACCAGATTTTCAGTTTGGATACCAGGTTCAGAGATACTGGTATCCACAATGGATACCAGAAAAGATTCTAATCTCAAACCATGAACAGACAAAAGAATTTTATATTTTCATGTTTTCACTGTAACATGCCTTACAGTTACTGATTACCTGCACTTGTCAGGGAACTTTCACTTGCCATTACATCACTCGAATTAGAATTTTGATCCAGGCTTATAAATTCAGTGATGTGTCTTTGCACATGTCTAAAAACAGCTATGTGATATACTGTAAACCAATTGTATTAGCAAATATTATGTCTTCGGGGGTATATTATGCTACAACTATTGTATTCATGTCTCTGCCATGTATCTGTTAACAGTGTCAGGTATTAAAGAGGCTGTTGAGAACAACACCTGATACTTCACATCGCCCTCAATACAAGGTCACCGTGCTGGCTGTGGTGCAATAAGGGAAATAAGGAAATGTTTATTATACTCTAATTCGTACCCAGATTCATCTGACTGACTTGATGAACCACCACCACAAATATTTTGATGTTGTCTCATTTCAGCCATAGGTATTTGTTCATTGCAATTAATACAATGAACTTTTGGCGAATTAATGCATTTCCTGAAAAGATACAAGAAAGTAACTATGTAATACTGGTATAATAGGCATACCATGTATATAACGTTCAAGCTAATCCTCACTAGCAGAATGCTTACGATATACATAATGCCCAGGGATGAGGTTGCTTAAGATGCACTAGGATCAGATGTCTGACAAATAAGGTACTAAAGTGATGACATCATGTATTGTCAGTAGCCCTGTTACTGGTTCTAAGCTGAAGAGTTTTCTTTTGCTTCTAAATCAACATTTACGCTAATTAGCTAATGTTCAGACATACCCATGGCAACCGACATCACACTTTAGTACTCTATAACCCTAGTGTAAGAAATAATTCACTAGCCAAAATATGGAATGCCAATAATTGGCTACTGCTGTGTGATTATCATAACCCAGTTAATTATCCAGCCAAGGTAATAAATAAATTGTAAAAGCAATCACTCTCTCCATATTAAAACAATGAAAAAGTAAATAAATAAATAAACAAACGAACAAATAAGATAATGCATAAATGAAAAAATAAATAACTAAGATCATAAATAAATGAAAAAATAAATAAATAAACAAAATTATTAACAAATAATGATTAATTTGCTTTACTTTAGGTTGCTCGATATTTAATGGTATATCCTGCTGCAATGGTCGCAGAAATGCCTTAGCCTGTCAGTAGTAATACCCCCCACTCTGGAGACCAAAGGGTGCCGCCTCATTAAATATTCAACTTATTATTTATTCATTTTATGGCGTCGCGTTACGTCACTAAGTTCTAACCCTAGTCCCGGCACCCCCGTACCCCCGCTTTTAGCCAACCCCCCGGGATTTTTACTACGTCATTCATTCTCATGCTCCTTCAGGACCCCCTAGCCCTAACTTTCCCCCAACCCCCTAGCCCTAGCTTTCATTCAACCCTCAGTGCGATTTATTATTTATTTATTCTCATGCTCCTTTGGGACCCTCTAACCCTAACCTTTGACTCCCTATGAGCCGCTCAGGCAAATGCTAGAGTTGATTCTGTTATAAGTACTAAAGTACGGTGTTGTGTATATACACTTTACCTCAACAGTGGGTACGGTAAACGTTTGACAAGATGGATATTATTTACGATGAGTTAAAGAAAAATAACATTGATATCGACAGAGACACTTTGTCGTATTACCTTAAACATTTTCTAGAAGAACATCGAGTACTATTCGACAACATCATTGAACAAATACCCAGAATATGTCTTCAAAACGTTTATGAAGAGATGAACCCTAACAATTTCGGTCGAATTATCGCATATCTAACCCTGGTGTATAGAGTAAACGAATCCTTGGATGAAGAATCAATTCGAGAAGCCGTAGAAGAACGATCGACGATTTGAGATGTATTGACTTGACAACATATGAAATTAAACTCTCTTGGTTTAAACGGCTGATTCGACTATTTTATTAACGTTGTCAAGCATATTGCAAGTGTTGCTAAGACTGATATTTGCATACTGCCATGTGTAAAACCTCATTAAAAACTCATTAGTAATGTAGACAAAAGAACGAGTCTGGGCGAGTCTGGGCGACGTCAGAGCTTGGACAAAGAAAACCTAATTAATATGTGTGTAACCATAGAGAGTTGAAGAGCGTCCCTTCGTTTAGTGTATCATTCACTTACTGTTTGTCGTCAGAGTAAGATCGTCGTAATGGAGTGTCTACACGGTAAACTTGCATCTAACTCAACGACCAAGAATGGCTTATTCTGGTTCTGTGGACAAAAGCCTAGCTGTCAGTTTTTCTGCCCTGAAGAAGATTGTTACATGTTTGGCAAAGCCGTAGATAGTTTTCGAAGAAGTGGCTGTATACATCCAGTGTGTCCTTCCCATCACATGCTGGCGACACTGCGAATGGTTAAAGACAAAATGAAAGAAAGTTACGGGAGACCTTACTTTGTCTGCTCTGAGCGAGAGAATCCCTGCTCGTTTTGGCAATGGGGAGATGTCTTCGAGAGTCCCAAGCCGTTGTGTAAACACAGAAAAGTTTGTCGCATCCAAAAAGTCAAGAAAGAAGGTGATAACCAAGGTCGTCTGTTTTACTCGTGTCCCAACGAAAGAGAGGACTGCTGTGACTTTTTCGAATGGAAACCGGAAGAAGATCCCCTTGAACCCTTTTCCACTGTTCTGTTCAGTATGCCACCATCCTACCGATATACAGTCAGAAAGATTGGAGAGACATTGACGAGCCACGAAACTGATCATAAAAAAGCCTACGAAGAGTACCTTTTTCAAAAGTCGGTAAACGAATTGACTACAGACTTGGGAAATCTGAACATTTGTTGAACTTATATAATTTAGTATTCTAATTTATTATGTAATAAATATGTTTGCATTTATATCGTGTCGTTTACTCCAATATATTCATTTACCTCTAACCTTTGTCGCGTGAACATGACTTGCTGTGGAGGTTTACCACAAATAGCCCTTCGTAATATTTTTCGAAAGATTCGCTGTATATCAGCGTGCTGTGGGGGGAAAATTGTGATACAGGCATCCGAATTAGATGGCGGAACAGTACCTTCACGATCTGTATTACAAGCCAAAAAGTCCGGCAAGTTTTGGCGGCGTAGATGCCTTATACCGTGTCGTAAAAAAGTGACGGTAAATTCCAGATATCCCGAAACAAGATAAAAACATGGCTTAGACAACAAGATACCTATACTTTGCATAAACCTGTACGACATAATTTTAAGCGAAATCGTGTTATTGTTGGAGCGATGGACGAGGAGTGGGAGGCTGATCTAGTAATTATGGATTCGCGTAGTAAAACAAATAATGGTTATAAATACGTTTTAACTGTTATTGATGTACTGTCCAAATTTGCGTGGGTGGAACCATTAAAAACAAAGACTGCAGAGAGTCTGGTTAAAGCCTTTGCAAAGATACTAAAGAAAGGAAGGAAGCCTGAAACATTTCATACCGATAAAGGAACTGAATTTACCAACAAACGCTTTCAAAAGTTATTGAAGGACAAACATATTCGATTTTTTACAACACACAACGATACCAAGGCATCCATCGTTGAACGATTTAACCGAACGTTAAAGGGGAAAATGTGGAAATATTTTACAGCAAAGAATACGCTGAAATATACCGATGTACTACAAAAATTAGTGTATTCCTACAACCATTCGAGACACCGTAGTATTGGGATGAGACCAGTAGATGTCAATCGAGAAAACGAAAGTATTGTATGGCAAAAACTGTATGGCGATGAGTCCAGCAAACCCATCAAATATAAATTCAACATTGGTGACCAAGTCCGGATTAGCAAAGCAAGACGTACATTCAAGAAAGGCTACTTGCCTAACTGGACCGAAGAGGTGTTCACCATCACGAAGCGAGTACCCAGACGACCGCCAGTGTACAAGATTGCTGATTATCACGGAGAAGAGTTACAAGGAACATTTTACGAACAGGAATTGCAAAGAGTTACAAAGACAGATAGTGACTTTTATAGAATAGAAAGAGTAATTACGTCACGCATGCGTGGTAAACGTAGAGAGTATCTTGTAAAATGGTTAGGCTATCCTGAAGATTTTAATTCCTGGGTGTCAGCCGATAATGTAAAAGATATAACGAAATAAAAATGTGTGTATTTTACAATTTGTGTTCATTTGTGTATTATTCATCGACATGGCAACACAGTTTTATTTAACGCTTCCAAGCAATAGTTCTATGGAATATTTTCCAGATAATACTGTAGCTAATTTTAAAGTGAAACTTGCTGAAACTATACAGCTGACAGGTGACTGGGAAGTAGCCTTGTCAGAGTTTTACTACCCCCATACATGGAGCACGATTCGAAAAGGTAGTCAACAAACGTTTCTCTACAACGCTGGAACAAAATATGACGATACGGGTCTTATCCCAGATGGTTACTATAACACCATTGGCGATCTCGTGGGGGCTTTAAACCGTAGCATGAACAAAGAGGCGCGAGCCAAGATAAATTTTACGTATAATCGGAGTACACGGAAAGTCACCGTGTAAAAAATATAATCGGAGTACACGGAAAGTCACCGATGTAAAAAATGGGGCAAACGTTTGGTTTAGTGGTGACATTGCTACAACATTGGGGTTTCAACAAGACACCTTTATTAAAAAGAAAACCCTAAGCCCTTACGTAGCAGACGTTAACGCGGGATTTTCAGCCATGTATGTATACACCGATATCGTGGATGCACAGTTTGTCGGTGATGTCAAAGTGCCCCTACTCAGAATTGTCAATACTCAAGGAAGTTATGGTGAAAACGTGAACGTCAGTCTCCGTAACTTACAATATATTCCTGTCAAGGTAAAGTCCTTCGAAACAATTGAAGTGAATATAAAGGACGACAAAAACGAAAACGTACCATTTGGCTTCGGCAAGTCGATCGTGACACTTCACTTTAGACAGCGAAGATCTTCGTATTTCATTTAAAAATGAGACATACAATTATTCCAGACGTAAAGCAATTTCAACAGCATTATTTAAGAAGACAACAAAGTGGAAGTCTACCTGGTTTCCGAGGTGCACGTATTCAGAAAGGTTACGGCATTGGAAGTTTTTTTAAAAGTATTGCACGCTTTGCAATACCTCTGGTAAAACGAGGAGCTCAAGCTATTGGAAGAAGAGCTCTGCAAGCTGTAAAAGACGTTGGTCAAGATGTTCTGGCAGGGAAGAATGTAAAGCAAGCGATAAAAGGGCGTGGTTCTGAAGCTGTGTAAGATCTTGCTCAAAAAGGGGTCCGTCGGATTACGAACCAATCAGGAGCTGGTCGTAAACGCAAACGGGTGAATTCTCCTATAAAGGTCAACACAAAACGTAAAACCGTCAGTCGTTCGCAAACTGTGAAGAAGAAAACATCTGAACCTACGGAAGCACAGATTGGACCGTTTATAAAATATAAATCATGAGTCAAGCCTTTAGTGCCCTACATAAAGATTCGTGTGAGTGTGGAAAATCGGAATTAGATTTATTTGTAATGCCTGGTACACAAGTAGAAATGAATAAAGGATTTTGGGAAGATATAGATCCAGTATCGAGTATTGGAACTTCAGATACTATTGAGTTTCTGTGTGCTGCAAATTCTGATGTGTATACCGATTTAGCAAACAGTTACCTACACGTGAAAGCAAAAATAACCAACAATGATGGATCTAATCTCGATGAAAATGTTCAAGTCGGACCTGTAAATCTGTGGATGCATGCTTTATTTTCTCAAGTAGAAGTTTACCTGAACAACAAACTTGTCACACCGTCGAGCACTGCTTATCCCTACCGATCGTATATGGAAACTGTACTGAACTTTAGCAAAGACGCAAAATCATCTCATCTAACCTCAGCGCTGTTCTATAAAGATCAAGCTGGTAGAATGGACGTCGTGAACCCTGTAGCAGTAGATGCCGATGCAAACAAGGGTTTGAAACTGCGGTATGTTCATGCAAGCCAAAGTAAGTCTGTGGCTATGGAAGGAAGAATCCATTCAGACCTGTTTGCACAAGACCGTTATATACTGGGTTCTGTACCAATCAAACTCAAATTAGTGCGTTCGAGAAACCCCTTTTCACTGGTATCGTCAGCAGATCATCCTGATTTTAAAGTGGTTTTGGAAGAATGTGTATTTCGCGTTCGACGTGTCAACGGCTCTTCCACCGTTATGATGGCTCATACCCATGCCCTTCAACGTGTCACGGCCAAGTACCCTATCAATCGTGTCAGTTGTAAAGTGGTTTCTGTACCGAGAGGAAATATGTCAGGCAATCAACCAAATATATTTCAAGGCCCTATACCTAATCGAGTGGTTATCGACGCGTATAATGGTACCTATACCAAAAATCCTTTCAATTTCAAAAACTACGACATTACTTCTCTTGGTCTAACGGTAAATGGCGAACATTTACCTGGAAAACCCCTACAACTGAAATTTGCTGCTGCGAGAGGAAGTAACTACGTGTCAGCTTTCCAAACCTTGTATGCTGGTACTAACAAGTTATTTCAAAATGATGGCAATGGTATTACACGAGATGAGTATGCCAATGGGTACACTCTATTCGTGTTTGATCTGACAGCTGATCTATGCCTAAGCGATCATATTCAACCGATTAAAAATGGAAACGTGTCGATAGAATGTCAATTTGGAACGGCTCTGACAACAGCTATAAATATCGTGGTGCTTGGAGAATTTCAAAGTCTTATCGAAATTGACGCCAACCGCAACGTTCTATGTGACTTTAACAGTTAAGATGAACACTCTACAAATCCTGAACGTCCTGAAAAGTGATCCATTTACCAAGACCGTATTTAAAGACGTGTTACCATCGGATCGTCTACCAAGTCAGATACCGAAAAGACCTAGAGGTTTTATTCTGAATGTGGATCCTAGTAATGGACCTGGTACGCATTGGGTAGCAATTTATCTCACCTCAGATGGACAAGGGGAGTTCATGGACTCGTACGGACAAGGACCGGGCTTTTATAGCAAAACTTTTGAAACGTTTTTACTAGATCATACTAGCAGTTTTACTTGGAATGAACAGACTTTACAGTCATTAGGGTCTCGCGTGTGTGGACAATATTGTTTATTTTATGCTTTACATAGATGTAGAAATATACCCATATCAATATTTGTTGGCATGTTTACTGATAATAAAGAATGGAATGATATGCTAGTTCGTGACTTTATGCATAAATATTATTGTGTGTAATAAATACAAGACACTTAATATTGTAAAAATATTCTTTATTGTAATATCAAAGCTTTACAAGGAATAAATTTATTTAACCCACTTATATGGATGTATGTTTTTGTCTCTTCGTTTTGTTCTTTTTGATGTTGCTGGGGCTACCTGTGACGTCAGGGGGGTGGTGTCTGAAATATCTTTAGTCTTATATTCTCTTAACATACTCAAAACGATTTTCATTTCTGATAATGCCTTCGGGGACATTCATGTTTCCTAATGCTTTTGCGAAAAGCTGCCATCCAGCAGGGTTGAAATTCTTTCGTTGACGCAGAGAATCGTTGACCAAGTCAACAACATTTGTACCTGGAATAGGTCGTCCTTTAAACACCATCTGTCCTTGGTCAGTCCATCCTATGAGGTCTTTATTTGCTTTAAGTTTCTTAACCAACTGTCGAGCTCTTGATTTCATTGTTACAGGTACACTTTCTAAAATGTCAGTTTCTATCTCTCCAGGCAACTCAGAGGGTGTTGTTTCAGCAGTCTCTTCTGTATTCACTGGTTCTTCAGCTATGGGCGTCGATATGACGCTTACACGTACTGGACTACTCATTCTTTTATCGTAATAACCCAGATAACGTTGCAGCGACTGATCGTACATTTTGACTTTCTCGTCTTGTGTTATATCTTGACGTTTAAGAAGATTTTGCATTTCTGAATCTAGTTCATTCACCTGCGCTGTTAAAGGAGTGACCAAGGGTTTCTTTCGATCTGTCATATGTTCTGGAACTAGCACCAATCTCCTGACGTGTTCCATTATTTGGTTAAAAAACTTGCCAGTTGTTCAAGTACAGGAGCTAAGAGAAACGGTAGAAAACCTTCACCTTCTTGTAGAATAACTTTCTTTCTTTTTGTTACTGGATGACGTTTATCAGCAACAAACTTGATATGATCGTTATAAGGGGCTAGTTTCCTTGCTGTTTTCGGAGTAATCTTAATTGTTTCACACCACACGTTCAAAAGACACTGTCTAATGGCTTCTAATAAATCGTCGTCGGCAGCTTTTATAATTGCGTTTCGCAGTTGAGGATTACACTTTGCCAATACTTTTAAAACGTCGCAGTTCCTTCTTATACAAGCAGACATTGTCAAATGATCGCATTGTAACTGAACAGCCCCTTTTATACTCTGGGCTGGTACACGTAGTGAGTGTCAGTCGGAAAGATCCCGGATCTTACTCGGATTTCATCGGGACAGGTCGGAGTGAGATCGACAAACAAGTAGGAATATGGTTCTTTAGTCGCCATCTGGTAGGCTTGCTGAAAATTTTTTGTGTTGCTAGGATACAGTTGCTTAGCCAGATGAACTACTTGACTTGCATCGCGGACATTTTTGGTTAACACGAGATAACTAGCGTTTAGAGAGATGGTACAGTGATCTTTGCTTTGATGAAATAAGTTTTGCACGATATAAATTACACTGAGATTCCCATGGTGTGATTTTTTAGTAAAAAGTTTAGCGATTATTGCGTCTTTTTCTCCCATCATGTCGTCAATGATAAATAGATTTCTTGTTTGGGGGTTAATGCTATCCAACATCGATTGGGGCAAACCTTGGACAAACTGAATCCCTGGAATTAGGGTTTCTATTTCGCCAAACGTATCTTGATACTCTGTATAAAAATACACGATGTTTTCCGGAGGTGGGTCGATCATAATGCTAGCATAAACCAATAACTCTTTGACAAAAGTTGTTTTCCCACTTTTGGTGCTTCCAGAGACCAAGAGTCCAAACGGATGTGTCATTTGTATCGAGTACGTTTTCTGACTCTCAGGGGTGAATGTAGTTGTCATAGCAGTAAATGGGGCAGATGTTGTTACCCTATCACTGATAGACCTTTTGTGATGAAAAGATCTCATATGGCGTAGACGATTACTTGATGTAACGAATGATTTTTCGCAGACTTCACAAACGTAAGACATGTTCACCCAGTGACTGTCAATCATAAACTGATGTCGCTCTTTCACGCAACTGTTTTTTATAAGATTGAATCATCGAATCCTAAGACTGAATCATTGAATCATTGAATCCTAAGATTGAATCATTGAATCCTAAGATTGAATCATTGAATCGTAAGATTGAATCATTGAATCCTAAGATTGAATCATTGAATCATTAAAGCATAAGATTGAATCATTGAATCCTAAGATTGAATCATTGAATCATTGAATCCCAAGACTGAATCCTAAGGGTTTTATATTCGCCCCGTTTGAATAATACATCATGTACCCTTTCTGATCCCTCAAGGAACCCCATGATCCAATTTTTTATAAAGAGAAAATATAGAACCTTGAATGTAAGCGCGAGGGTGGCCGAATGGTTAAGGCGCTGGGTTTAAAGTCCCAGAATACGTGGGTTCGAATCCCACACCTGGCAATTATTTTTCTTCAAAACAAGACAACAGGTAGTGTTGATAAAAGATGTAATTTCAATTTACAATCACACACAAAATTTTTAAAATTATTTACAGACACGCAAAGTTAAAAATCTATTTTTAAAATCCATAAGGTAAAGTGTCAAAATTATCTACAATTACTCGTTTGTTATATACAACCCTATAATCTTTACTCTCGCTCCTAGTTAAAACACTCTTTTCATTTCTATCTCGTACAATCTTAAATGGAATATTTACAGAAACTGGATCAGCTACATCACAAATAACACCGAGGTACACCATATCACACATAACGTCGTGATTAACTTTTTGCTGAGTCCTATAGTTCAGGGTGATCCCTCTCACTTTGCATACGGTTTTACCGGTGTTCAGTTCGTAACTATAGTTCTTAGGACCACCTGACACAAAGGTTGTGATATGGTTACCATCCAACTCATCAGTCAGCTCGCCAAGGTACGAACCCGTGGGTGGTTCCCAATCTCTTTCCTTAGACACGTAGATCACCGAGTCTGTATCAAAATACAAGACTCCGTGATGTAACTGTTCCAACACACTGTAGAGTTTCAATCGGGCGTGGGCTGTGGTAAATGCTGCGATGACCACATTGGTCTTCCCACTGGCTTCAACAAACTCGTCCACGTTCTCGAAGTGCACCTCGATGATCTCATCATTGATGAAGTTGGCGTCGGTCACATTCACTTTGTCACTTGACAACAAGTAAAAGTATTCGGCTGGATCCGAAATCAATTTGACCTGAGTCATATTGGGACGCTGTGCAAACTTTCCTGTAAAACACAAACAAAACATTAGACTTTGTTTGCAAACATGTCCCCTTCCCTGATCCCCTCTCGCCCTTCTCCATTCACATTTAATACATTACTTTTTTTCGTTCGACTTACCCCAAAAGGAGTTCAACATGAGTTTAGCCAGCGCCCTCAGACCAGGATTCTTCACGATTTGGTTCCGATCCAGCTGAATACCTTCATTAGCAGCGTAGTCTGCGATGTACTGCGCCTTCTTCTCGTCTGTGTCGCAATCTACGGGAAAACCACTGGCTTCTTGCTTGATTTTGAGGAACGTATCCACATAATCCTTGAAAAGACCGTCGGTGTGCTCTGGGAAATGCCACACCTCATCGACTTTGACCAAACGGTAGCCGTTTTCCAATGCTTTTTGGAGCTCCAAGGTGACCCACGTTCCATGCATTGCTCTGTCGACGTCGAGGTGGTTACAGGTTCCTTGCTGAAGAATGTCAGCGCAGGTTCGACATAGCGGAAACATGAGTGCGGTACGGCAGAACGGGATGGTAGAGGCAGCTAGGAGGAAGAATGGAACATTTCACCAGACCAAAGTACTCGTTGACCGGTTTGAAATTCTCGGTGATTATCTCTGGATGGCCAATAATGGGATACACACCATACTTATTGCACCATGGATAGAGGCTGCAGAAATCCACGTAGTGAACCTTCTCGTCTGGCTGAGTCTGGTAGAAGAGGCGTGTGGCGTTGGTTCGTCCACCGAAGAAACTTTCTCTTGGTTCTAGGGGTTCGGAGATGTCAAAGTTCTCAAAGAATGCTTTCATGTTTGGGTCGGATTCAAGTTGCCGTGCGATGTCGCAGGTCCATATTTCCACGACGTTATAGCCGTTGTCTTTTAGGAACTGTACTTTTTCCAGGGTTCTCTGATGAAGTTCGTGCATGGTTAATTCATTGACGGGGTTAATGGTATCTCTGGCGTAGCAGCGTTCACAACCATGCCAAATACAGCCTTGAACTTCCCACACCGTGTTCGTTTCGGCGTTGTACCCGTCGACGAGGTATTTACCGATGCGCTGCTCGCCATGGTTTCGGGCATGTCGAATGGCGATATCATCACGTTGTGCGATGTAAGCAAGCATTTTCAGAGCGATGACAGACTGTTTGTTTTCTGGTTTGTAACCACATGGCGGAATGACTGCGATAGTGTTCTCCTTGAGGAATGACTTCCTAAACACGAGATTACAGGCGAAGGCGATGGTCAGGCAAGAGGCGAACGGATCAATGTCAGTGACTTCACGGAAGAGTTCGCGAAACTCCAAACAACAGCGACGAAGGATGTTAACATCCGACTGACAGTAGCGCAGGATTTCGGCTTGAAAGTCGAAGACGTAGTTACGGTTGACGAGGTCGTTGTACCACGCATAAAACTTCTCTCGATCACCGGGACTCATACCATCAGGATCGTAGAATTTGGCTTCAGGAAGGGGTCCAACATAGTCTTGGTTCTCGGCGCGGTTAAAAAAATGTGGAAAGTAGCCTTTCTGGAGTTCGGTTATACCAAAAGTTTTTGGGAAGTTGGCCAAACGCATTGGAATAAAACATAACGAGTCTATAAACTTGATATTCCTTTCTGGCACGGAGAGAGACAAGATTTTGGCACCGCGGGTAATCACTTCAGGGACGATACCGTTCTTGTACAAGTACTGAAGGATAAAGTACCCATCATACGCCTGAAAATTGTGCGCGATGAACGTAGTATTGGCGTTTTCCTTGAAGAGCCATTCGCAGAATTCCTCCTTGGTGTTTGGACCAGAAAACACGATCTCATCACCGCTTTCGTTCTGGACCACGCAGAGATTGGGAATGTGTTGTCCGTCGTCTTGTGTACATTCGAAATCGAAGAACATTAAGGTCTGGTCTCTTTCGTCGCCACCATTCTCACCGTCCACAGCGACGTCATCGTCAAGAAACTCGTTACTGGTACTTTCTTTGGCAGGTTGTCGGTTCCTCTCAACTATGGGCTGAATATAGCACTGGTGGTTGTCAGGTTTCACGTATTTTTGGCAAACGGAGCAGCGCACTAGGCCACAATGATGATCATGGATGCTGGCTCTTGTCACGACGCGTTGGCACTTTTTGCATTTTGTCAGGGAACTACAGAGGGCTTTTTTGTTGTCGGTGGTTTCTTTGTGGCGGGCAAAGCAGTCGTCGCTCTTAAAAAATCGGTTACAGTCTTGGCAGTACTTCCACTTGACCACGGGACAGTTCTGTGTATTGCACAGTTTACACAAATCGCCACATGGGTGGTCGGTGATCTTGTCGTACCCTTTTTTACAAGTGTGACAGTATTGCTTTCGAGCGAGGAAGGCAGGCATACTCGTGATGACATCGTAGTGGTTGTCGTGGTGGTAGAGGTAAAGATGTTTCTCGGCTTCAGGACCGGAATAAATTAAGGCATTCAAATGTTCCTTGGAGACCACGTTGAGTTGGTAACCAGGAAGGACAGCTTGGAATTTCTTGATTTCGGGGATCCCACAGGGACCTTCGGGAACACCAGCGGTCTCGTGGAGTTCGCGGGCTAAATTTTTTTGAAAGGGTTTACCATGGGCAACGACGCTCTTGTACTGTGGGTCTTTATCCAATTTCGCCTTGGCAACCACAATAGCTCTCGCACAACAAAGTTCGTCTTTGTTTTTAATTTGGATAAAACACTGCTTCTTGTTCAGGTAGCTTTGCAAATTCACCACGTCGCGTCGTTTTCTCGCACCACCGTGAGGCATCTCGACGTGAACTACGTTGACGTTCACAGATTCGTCCAATGTGAACTGCGTGTTAGATTGGACCACACGTTCCACAGTAGCCAAGAATTTCTCGGGGGTTAGGCGGTCTCGTTGAAGGAAAGGTAATGAAATGGGACGGTCTAACTGGTGGGAGTTTAGAATCAGGCGAACTTCGTCATGAGGGGCCATATCCGAAGTTAGACGATCAAACAGGTGCTGAAAAGCGCGGTTTAGCGTTGACACAACATTTGAAACACCATGAACGTTTAACGGGTTGAACTGGATGGTATAATACGTACCTAAAACATAGTACACTATCTTACACATTTGACCAGGTCATAAGAATTAAAAGCATGGTAAACCTCATTTCATATCACACGTCAAACGGTCAAGTGAGCGCTTAAAAGCGCTGTTTAACGTGGAAACCACACACATAAGGATTAAAAAAAACATGGTAAACTTTAATTTATTATCACACGCCAAACGGTCAAGTGAGCGCTTAAAAGCACAGTTTAACGTGGAAACCACACGCCATGAACATTTAAAATCGTGAAAACTGAATAGTGTAATCGGTACCTGTGGTCCTGAACTTGCGAACGTTCACTTGTTTCACAGACTTGATGGTGAAGTAATCCTCGGGTTTTTGACGTTTTGGGGAAGACTCGGTATCATTGGCACTCTTTCGCTTACCGCCTTCACCCACTTGGTTTTCGATCGATTCAGGAGAATCTGGCTGCTCGGTTTCATCGTCAGTGACCAAGAAGTCATCGTTGGCCCAATCCTCGTTGAACTCACGCCGTTCTTCGACAGTCCAGTTTTCCATCATTTCGCTAACAACACCGGCTGGTGTTTCGATCTCTCGCTGAAGTTCGTCAGCCATAGCGTTGGTCCAAAAGATAACTTTCTGTTGCAAAACAGCCCGTTTCTGCTCCTCAGTGAGCACAAAAGACTCCTCGAGAAACTCTAGAGAACTCTCACTCTCACAAGACTTGATGAGGTCAACCATATCAATCTACAACGTAAAGGGATAATTCATAACTAAGTATACATTCAAGTTTTATTTAATAAAAAAGAGCAGAAGACCTCATAAGAATTTAAAAGAACAACTTACCGTTTGAGACATCTTGATCACATTAACTAGAGAGAGAGCAAAATCCACAAAAAAACACTTTTCAAACACACGCCAAAGAACTTTCGATGTTACTCGTGAGAGAACAGAATCCGAATGAGACGACGCGACGCGGTTTCTCTATGGTAACACCAACGCTAATGACTTTTTGGCCTAAACATGCCTACGCATTAAAGCGTATTCATATCCCTTATTATCCTTTCACAACCCCACAAATAATTACATATTCTACAGTATATGCAAATACAAGCGAGTTGTACCACTAATGACCCGTGATGAGGTTTTAATAGCTTTTCCCTTTTGTGTTCTGCACGTGCGAGAATCTTATAGCATACCAAACCATAGCAACGAATTATTTAACCAAGCTCTGCAATGTTTCAAAGTAGGGTATTTGGTCAATATTCACAAAACTTTCTAAGTTCGTGTTATACGTTTTTCTCATGGTTTCCCAAACTGACAAACTAAGCTTCTTCCTACGGTTTCTTCACTTGTTTTTATAAACGATGGCTTAGCAATAATTCTGTGCTGGTTTTGTCTGAATATTTAGGTTCTAAAGCTAACTAATATAATATTCAAATAATATTGGAGCTAAGGTATCTCATGTGATTCAGCCATTCGGCTGTCGAATAGTACTCTATGTTCTTCTAGAAAATGTTTAAGGTAATACGACAAAGTGTCTCTGTCGATATCAATGTTATTTTTCTTTAACTCATCGTAAATAATATCCATCTTGTCAAACGTTTACCGTACCCACTGTTGAGGTAAAGTGTATATACACAACACCGTACTTTAGTACTTATAACAGAATCAACTCTAGCATTTGCCTGAGCGGCTCATAGGGAGTCAAAGGTTAGGGTTAGAGGGTCCCAAAGGAGCATGAGAATGAATAAATAATAAATCGCACTGAGGGTTGAATGAAAGCTAGGGCTAGGGGGTTGGGGGAAAGTTAGGGCTAGGGGGTCCTGAAGGAGCATGAGAATGAATGACGTAGTAAAAATCCCGGGGGGTTGGCTAAAAGCGGGGGTACGGGGGTGCCGGGACTAGGGTTAGAACTTAGTGACGTAACGCGACGCTATAAAATGAATAAATAATAAGTTGAATATTTAATGAGGCGGCACCCTTTGGTCTCCAGAGTGGGGGGTATTACTACTCCTGTCCCAGGGCGTTTTTAAAAAAATTCACCGTATATCCAGCAGGAGGACAAGGAACATCTATCAGTTGCCTCGAATTTCCGTCAGATATGCGGAGTATCTCATATCCTCCACAATTTACCATAGCGGGGAAAGTTTCGAGTATGTTCTCATGAACATGCTGTGACTCGCCATCTTTGTTAAAAGTAATCTTTTCTTCTCCCAGGCCAGCTAAACTCAAGCTGATTTTCTCTGCAGCATTTGGTGGAAGCGTTTGGTTCATATTGGAAAGGCAAACAAATGCTCTTGTAAATGTGTTCTTAGACTTGGATTTGGAAGACGATGCCCCTGGGTATGGTGTACCACGTATGCGGCCCCGTCCAATACGTCGAGCTGGAGGTCTTATTGGCAGTCTTGCCGATGCTCTTGACGGACGATAACCAAATATTCTTCGGTGTTCGTCCACAGCTGCAGCTGCAGACGTCTGACAAGATGAAGTCGAAGGACCACTATCAGCATCGCCATTGCATCCTGAGGCTGAGATGGTGCTTGTACTTCTTGTAGTACTAGGCCCTGAGGAAGTAGCGAGTGAAGCCGAAGTAGTTGAAACGGTCAACGGCAGTTCTCCTGCCGTTGTGGATGCGGAATTAATGGAGTTTGCGGCCGATATAAGCCTTTCGGCACAATCTCTAAGAATGTTTTCCATTCGCTCCTCGAGATTTGTAAGTCAAATTAACGCGTGACAAAAGCGCGGGGAATTGTACAATGTAGGGGAAGTAGGGATATATCGGGATATATTAGGTTTTGTGAGGGTTAAAGCAAATAAGAACTGACCTAAATATAGTGGGCTCGCTTGAAACAAGCTCGCAAGGCATTATCGATGAATTCAAGCATTCGATGAATTCAGACTTCCGATGAATTCAAGCATTCGATGAATTCACTATGTTAATGAATTTGAACAAACGAATAGACAAATTTACATACGAGAATTTTGAACCTAATAAAGCGCCATAGTTTTGGTCGGAATTTAGGATTTATAGTGTTCTAGAACCCCAAAATTTCTTGTACACAAGCTATGAGAACGAAGAGGCACTGGAGACAAGAATGACTCTTACTCTGAATGCAAGAAAACGATTGTTCAATATAGTGAATGGCCGGAAATAAGATAGGTGACAGATATTCTAGAGAGGCAACTTTCAGTTCAACTGTCAGTTCAACTGTCAGTTCATGGATCATAACAGCAAGATTATACCGTGCAACAAAAAATTAAAAACCAAACTGGTACTGTCAAACAATCTAGGAATGGTTAATTTAATAACTTAATAACTTAATGTAACAATATAAACTGTTTTGTAGCTAATACTTTACTGAAGCAGAATATGCATAGATAAAACATTCTCTAAATAAAGTTCAAAGATTTTCCATAACCTTCTCCCATAACAGCTCTGATAGCCATTTCAAATTCTTCATATGAGGCTATTTTGTCTGGTAACTCAAGGTGGAGGAGACAGGTAGATGCATGTATGGCATCATGATCATCACTTGTAAACGATACTTGTATTACCTCGTCAGTAAAACAGGTTGCTACGCTTTCACACCCAGTTGTAAAATGCATAAAGGTCTTTAAATCTACAGGGGGAAAAACAGTAAAGTTTCAGTTAAAAATTAGACAGCTGTAACACCAACTGTACCAATTCTTCCCATAAAATATTTTCAGCAAAATTATAGTTGGTACTGTAGCATATATTGAAATCGAATCTTTATAATTTACTATTGGTATGCTACTCAAGGTATTTGCAACTCAGAAACATTTCTCAGCCCCAGTAGTAAGTTTAAGGTGGCTCCCTACTATTTCTTAAAAGTGGAAAAGATGAAAATTTTAAATTAAAAAAGTATGTATGAATATTACCACACTCGGTACATCAAATGCAGGTACTACCAATAAACCAAGTGTCCCGGTAGTTGATATCATGGAAACAGTGACATTTCAAAATGACACCAAACTAACATCAAATCAAATTTATTTTGAAAATGAGCATGAGTGACCCCAATTTCATTAAAATATTTATTCAGGTTTTAGTACAGTTGAACCTCCATATAATGGACACCTCTGTACCGAAGCTTGTTGTCCGTTGTTTGGAGATGTCCGCTGTCTAGAGGTTTTCTATTGTTTCATCCACTTTTGATATACAAATTTTTTTTATATGTAAGTTTCAGAAATATCGAGTTATATACTGTATGCATGCAGGAACTACCGTACTTGAAAGTACACAAAAGAAGCGTGCAAAACATGAGGTGATAGCTGACTATTTTGCTAGCTTCTCGAGATCCTATCTGTCCCAATAGCGTATATGGCTTTATAGAGGCACTGGGATAAAGTTTTCTATTTCTTTTATAAAATAAGACCCAAAAATTAAATAAAAACAAGGCACCTTCTTCAAGATTTTTATAATAAAAGTCTCCGGTTTGTCTTCTAGCTGAACAATTAGTTTGTTCTTTATACACAGATTTTTATTATGAACTGTCTGTTATATAGAGGTAGTTTTACTTGCATATTTTCGGTTGTTCAGAGGTTTTCATAATAAGGATTTTAAGTAAAAAAATTGCGACCTGAACTTGCTGTCTGTTGTATGGAGGTTACGTCAGTTTTACAGAGAGTCTGTTACTAGAGGTTGCACTATAATCAATAAACAAATGTTTACAAATTTCAATAGTACCAAGAATTTGCTTATTGATTAATTAGTTATACCTGTATAAATGTTTTAATGAAAAAGAAAATGTGTCACCGTGCTTATGTTCAAAATGAATTGAATTTAACATTAATTTGGTACCATTTTGAAATGTTGCTGTTGCCATAAAAATAATGGATCTCCGTCGATTTCGATGATGAGGGAACTGTGAACATTCCAGAGACATTGGTCCCCAGAGATCTTCACAGCTCGTCCTGGTCTATGAATGATTTATAGTGTGGTAGTAGCTGACCAGCCTATCTCTACACTCTACACAGATGTACGGATATTCCAGCGTAACAGAAGTGTGACAAGGCCGGGCCGAAACACTGTGGAATGCTGTTGCCATAGCAACTACTGGAACACTTTATTGACACTGGGGAAATAATTGACATTTGAGCCTAACCCCCTCAGATTTGAGGTTATGACAACCGCCCGCAAACATGTCTGGGTAGAATTTCCTCTGTGCGGTATATGCCAGTTTTTCCCCAGTGTGCAGTATTTGGTGTCTTAAATGTTTTTCTAGTATGCATAACCTCAGTTTCATTTGCCTCCAAAATATTGATACATAATCATAGTTACAAAGGTTAAGATTTACATTTCTGACACTTTTTATGAAACAATAGTGAACCAAACCTGAAATATTAACTACCTTCTTCACTGCAACAATCTAGAAAACGGTTTAGAAAATTTAAGATCTCCTTGTGTCTTTCTTTGGTGCATTCAGGTTTTAAAACAGCTTTTACGGCTTCGGCAGTGATAGCTGTACTTTCACTGTGAACAAATAGTGGCTCAAACAATGTAAGTAGTAGTGATACCCCCCATCTGGCCGATTCATAATTAATTAGGTAAATTGAATTTTTAATGAGCTCTGTCAATATCCTCCTCAGGCTCCTTTGAGACCTCCTAACCTAGCCTCATTAGTATTCATCTCTTCCGGAACCCCCTAAGTCTATCTGTTACTCAACCCCCCGGTTTTCACTACGTCATACACACTCTTTATTTATTCATTCTCAGGCTCCTTTGCGCCCTCTTAACCATAACTTCTCCCCCAATCCTAGCTATTACTTAACCCCCCGTCATAACCAATAGCTTCCTGATTGATTCCCGAAGATCGTAATTATCAAAATGCCACAACATTGGCCTTACTATATAATATTTCGTTCATGTATTTATACACATTATCGTACTCGCTGACAACAGACGTATACTAGCCTTTCTTCATATATGGATATCATTTGGGATGAATTAAAGAAAAATAACATTGATATTGATAAAGACACTCTGTCTTTTTACTTAGAATCCTTACTTACCGAACAACAGAGGTTGTACGATTGTGTAAACGGTCGAATCTGTGGAGATAACTTGCCGAACGTTCACCGGGAGATGCAGGCGACCAATTTTGGTCGTATTGTTGCCTATTTAGCTTTAGTTCTTAAAGTAGGTGATTCCTGTGACGAAGAAACGATCAGAGAAGCTGTGAGAAGAACGATAAACGAGTTGAAACGTATTGATTTGAGAAAATATAAACGAAATAAAACTTTATCCCGATGGCTTGGTTCACTGCTTCTCAGACTGATATTTGCATATTTCCATGTGTAAAATCTCATTAGGAGGTCGTTAGTATTTTAAACAAAAGAACGAGTCTTGGCGAGTCCGGGCGACGTCAGAACTTAGACAAAGAAAGCCTAGTTAATATGCGCGTAACCATAGAGAGTTGAACAGCGTCACTTCGCTTGGTGTATCATTCACTTACTGTTTGTCGTTAGAGTAAGATCGTTGTAATGGAGTGTCTTCACGGTAAACCTGCATCTAACTCAACAACCAAGAATGGCTTATTCTGGTTCTGTGGACAAAAGCCTAGCTGTCAGTTTTTCTGCCCTGAAGAAGATTGTTATATGTTTGGCAAAGCTGTAGATGCTTTTCGAACAAGTGCAGGGGCGGATTTAATATACGTCAAACACGTCAAGCGACTTAGGTAAAAAATCTGAGATGCGAAAATTAAAGGGTTTATTCTGATTTTGCAATTTTTAACATATTTGGAAATTTTTAACATATTTGGCAAGATACGGTTTATTCTTTGCCGAAGAATAATTTCATAATTTCTAGAGCCTTCGTCAGACGACGGGAAAGTTATTCTGTGGCGACCTGTGGCCGCCATCGGCCCCGTAGCCTGCAAAGCAGGCTTAGTTTGGTACTAGAACCGTATAAGAGGTAACTATGGCGGGAAGTGGTCACCGACCGGCACGTTTATCCACGTCAAAATGGCCGAAACACGTCCAAATGGCCGAAATACATCGAAATCATGAGCGCTGATTGGCCAAAGCCAATGGAATTACGTCGGAAGTAAATTTTTTAACGCAGGCTAGATTTTGATTGGCTAGAAACTAAATCTTGGCCGCAATCCACCGCATGAAGCTGCATATTGCAGCATCTTGCAGCATGAACAGAGATCGATTACACGCGGGCTTTGACTGAGGATTGACTGTTGTGTCATGGCTTCGACAAACGTCTTAGAACGTGTGCAGAGCGCTCTGAAGAGTAATAACGATGAGTTATTGCGACAAATCTATTGCGATTTGTCTTCAAAAATCCAAAATTGTGCTATCCTCTCGGATCGGGAGCTTCATGCGAAGTTTAGCGTAAAAGCCTTACACAGGGATTTCGATGCGGAGGCATATTTGCCGAAGTATGCTGAGGATGGAAAGAAGACCTGTATTGCTCTTGCGTGAGTCCATAGATAATCTGTCATTCTATTTGTATTGCTCATAACGAATGAAGCAATGCCCCTCATTACGCGCCCGAAGACTCACAATAGAGGAGCGCGATTTTGGCTTATACGGCTACAACCGAAACATACATCGACAACGAGTCCCTTTTATGTACCAATTCCAAGATGCTGCGACGCGTTGGACTCAAAAACACAAACAACAAGTTTGGTAAGCACTCACTTTATCTCTCCTTTATTATAATTATTACCGTGTTGATAGTGTTTATTATTTTGTTATTTACTTAAATCACATCGACTCCCAACCGCAAATCCCTGCTGATGAGACCACCATAGAAGGTCGAAACGCGTCCAGGGTTGTGTCCTAAGATCCTGAATGATTGCACTATACTATACGTTACAAATCCTTTATTCTTTTTCTGATGTTTTTTTCATGGTTCCTAAACAGTAATTTTACACTACATGTCCAACAGCGTGTTCCGTGTCGCCTTTCATACGCAACATAGCCGGAGGCTAATTGCGCTTTTCATTTAAATTCTCCCTCGTTTCACAATACTACGTGACCAAAACTCCAATGTGGTTCCCATAACTACACATAACCTTTATAAAAAATGTCATATGTCATGTATCTTTACTAATTATGGGATTCCCCTTTTTTATTACTGGAAGAAATTTAACATTTACAAACTGTCACAAGGTCTCAGATAAACTAAAATACCAAAGTCCTTGTTTTGAACGAAGACTTTCTTGAAAATAATAAAATGTGCCATTAAAAACATGTTGAAAATTAGTAACGATTTTTCTTTAAAGTGCTATCAGAACGCGGGAAATGCCATTTTAGAGACCTAAATTTCAAAAATTTTCCGAGGGCCATGCCCCCGGACCCCCCTAGATTGCGTGTTTGACTAAGGTATAAATTTTCCTAGATCCGCCCCTGAAGTGGCTGTCTACATCCAATCTGTCCTACCCATCAGAAGTTGGCGACACTGCGAATGGTTAAAGACAAAATGAGAGAAAGTTACGGGAGATTAGTCTGTTCTGGGCTAGAGAATCCCTGCTCGTTTTGGCAATGTGGCGATGTCTTCGAGAGTCCAAAGCCTTTGTGTAAACACGGAATGGTTTGCCGTACTTGTAAAGTTAAGAAAGAAGGCGACAACCAAGGTCGTTTGTTTTACTCGTGTCCTAACGAAAGACAATATGCATGCGGATTCTTTGAATGGAAACCTACAGAGAGCTCGCCATGAATTTATAACATTGGGTGTCTTTTCAGCAGTCCATTACAATATCAATACAAGAACCCAGAAACGGGCGAGTCCTTTACAAGTAGAAAGAGTGACCCTAAAGAAGCCTACGAAGAATATATTTTTCAAAAAACTGTGGATGCATTGACTGAAGACTTGGGAAAATTGAACATTTATTGAACTTATATAATTTTGTATTCTAATTTAATACGTAATAAATATGTTTACATTTATATCGTGTCGTTGACTTCTCTTTATTCATTTACCTCTAACCTTTGTCGCGTGAACATGACTTGCTGTGGAGGTTTACCACAAATAGCCCTTCGTAATATTTTTCGAAAGAGTCGTTGTATATCAGCGTGCTGTGGGGGAAACGTTGTGATACAGGCATCCGAATTAGATGGCGGAACAGTACCTTCACGATCTGTATTACAAGCCAAAAAGTCCAGCAAGTTTTGGCGGCGTAGATGCCTTATACCGTGTCGTAAAAAGTGACGGTAAATTCCAGATATCCCGAAACAAGATCAAAACATGGCTTAGACAACAAGATACCTATACTTTGCATAAACCCGTACGACATAATTTTAAGCGAAATCGTCTTATTGTTGGAACGATGGACGAGGAGTGGGAGGCTGATTTAGTAATTATGGATTCGCTTAGTAAAACAAATAATGGTTATAAATACGTTTTAACTGTTATTGATGTACTGCCCAAATTTGCGTGGGTGGAACCATTAAAAACAAAGACTGCAGAGAGTCTGGTTAAAGCCTTTGAAAAGATACTAAAGAAAGGAAGGAAGCCTGAAACATTTCATACCGATAAAGGAACTGAATTTACCAACAAACGCTTTCAAAAGTTATTGAAGGACAAACATATTCGATTTTTTACAACACACAATGATACCAAGGCATCCATCGTTGAACGATTTAATCGGACGTTAAAGGGGAAAATGTGGAATATTTTACAGCAAAGAATACGTTGAAATATACCGATGTACTACAAAAATTAGTATATTCCTACAACCATTCGAGACACCGTAGTATTGGGATGAGACCAGTTGATGTCAATCGGGAAAACGAAAGTATTGTGTGGCAAAAACTGTATGGTGATGGGTCCAGAAAACCCATCAAATATAAATTCAACATTGATGACCAAGTTCGGATTAGCAAAGCAAGACGTACATTCAAGAAAGGTTACTTACCTAACTGGACCGAAGAGGTGTTCACCATCACGAAGCGAGTACCCAGACGACCGCCAGTGTACAAGATTGCCGATTATCACGGAGAAGAGTTACAAGGAACATTTTACGAACAGGAATTGCAAAGAGTTACAAAGACAGATAGTGACTTTTATAGAATAGAAAGAGTAATTACGTCACGCATGCGTGGTAAACGTAGAGAATATCTTGTAAAATGGTTAGGCTACCCTGAAGATTTTAATTCTTGGGTATCAGCCGATAATGTAAAAGATATAACGAAATAAAATTGTGTGTATTCTACAATTTGTGTTCATTTGTGTATTATTCTTCGACATGGCAACACAGTTTTATTTAACGCTTCCAAGCAATAGCTCTATGGAATATTTTCCAGATAATACTGTAGCAAATTTTAAAGTGAAGCTTGCTGAAACTATACAACTTGCAAGTAATTGGGAGGTAGCTTTGTCAGAGTTTTATTATCCCCATACATGGAGCACGATTCGAAAAGGTAGTCAACAAACGTTTCTTTATAACGCTGGAACAAAATACGACGATACGGGTATTATCCCAGATGGCTACTATAACACCATTGCTGATCTGGTGGGGGCTTTAAACCGTAGCATGAACAAAGAGGCACGAACCAAGATAAATTTTACGTATAATTGAAGTACACGGAAAGTCACCGTCGATGTAAAAAAACGGGGCAAACGTTTGGTTTAGTGGTGACATTGCTACAACATTGGTTTCAACAAGACACCGTAATTAAAAAGAAAACCCTAAGCCTTTACGTAGCAAATGTTAACGGTGGATTTTCAGCAATGTATGTATACACTGATATCGTGGATGCACAGTTTGTCGGTGATGTTAAAGTGCCCCTACTCAGAATTGTCAATACTCAAGGAAATTATGGAGAAAACGTGAACGTCAGTCTCCGTAACCTACAATATATTCCTGTCAAGGTAAAGTCCTTCGAAACAATTGAAGTGAATATAAAGGACGACAAAAACGAAAACGCATCATTTGGCTTCGGGAAGTCGATCGTGACACTTCACTTTAGACAGCGAAGATCTTCGTATTTCATTTAAAAATAAGACATACAATTATTCCAGACGTAAAGCAATTTCAACAGCATTATTTAAGAAGACAACAAGGTGGAAGTCTACCGGGTTTCCGAGGTGCACGTATTCAGAAAGGTTACGGCATTGGAAGTTTTTTTAAAAGTATTGCACGCTTTGCAATACCTCTGGTAAAACGAGGAGCTCAAGCTATTGGAAGAGCTCTGCAAGCTGCAAAAGACGTTGGTCAAGATGTTCTGGCAGGGAAGAATGTAAAGCAAGCGATAAAAGGGCGTGGTTCTGAAGCCGTGAAAGATCTTGCTCAAAAAGGGGTCCGTCAAGTTACGAAACAATCAGGAGCCGGTCGTGAACGCAAACGGGTGAATTCTCCTATAAAAGTCAATACAAGACGTAAAACCGTCAGTCGTTCGCAAACAGTGGAGAAGAAAACATCTGAGCCTACGGAAGCAAAGATTGGACCGTTTATAAAATATAAATCATGAGTCAAGCTTTTAGTGCCCTACATAAAGATTCGTGTGAGTGTGCAAAATCAGAATTAGATTTATTTGTAATGCCTGCTACACAAGTAGAAATGAATAAAGGATTTTGGGAAGATATAGATCCAGTGTCGAGTATTGGAGTTTCAGACACCATAGAGTTTCTGTGTGCTGCAAATTCTGTTAAAAAAACAAAAAAAACAGTTACCTACACGTGAAAGCAAAAATAACCAACGACGGATCTAATCTCGATGTGTTCAAGTCGGACCTGTAAATCTATGGATGCATGCTTTATTTTCTCAAGTAGAAGTTTACCTGAACAACAAACTTGTCACACCGTCGAGCACTGCTTATCCCTACCGATCATATATGGAGACTGTACTGAACTTTAGCAAAGACGCAAAATCATCACATCTGACCTCAGCGCTGTTCTATAAAGATCAAGCTGGTCGAATGGATGTTGTGAACCCCGTGGCAGTAGATGCCGATGCAAACAAGGGTTTGAAACTGCGGTATGTTCATGCAAGTCAAAGTAAGTCTGTGGCTATGGAAGGCAGAATCCATTCCGACCTGTTTGCACAAGCCCGTTATATCCTTGGTGCTGTACCAATCAAGCTCAAGCTAGTGTGTTCGAGAAAGCCATTTCCCCTAGTGTCGTCAGCAGATCATCCTGACTTTAAAGTGGTTTTGGAAGAATGTGTATTTCGCGTTCGACGTGTCAACGTCTCTTCTACCGTTATGATGGCTCATGCCCATGCCCTTCAACGTGTCACGGCCAAGTACCCTATCAATCGTGTCAGTTGTAAAGTCGTTTCTGTACCGAGAGGAAATATGTCAGGCAATCAGCCAAACATATTTCAAGGCCCGAAACCTGATCGAGTGGTCATTGGAATGGTCGATGCAGATGCTTATAATGGTACCTATACCAAAAATCCTTTCAATTTCAAAAACTACGACATCACTTCTCTTGGTCTAACGGTAAATGGGGAGCACTTGCCTGGAAAACCCCTACAACTGAAATTTGCTGCTGCGAGAGGAAGTAACTACGTGTCTGCGTTCCAAACCTTGTATGCTGGTACTGACAAGTTATTTCAAAATGATGGCAATGGTATTACACGAGACGAGTATGCCAATGGGTACACTCTATTCATGTTTGATCTGACAGCTGATCTGTGTGTGAGCGATCATATTCAACCGATTAAAAATGGAAACGTATCGATAGAATGTCAGTTTGGAGCGGCTCTGACAACAGCTATAAATATCGTAGTGCTTGGAGAATTTCAAAGTCTTATCGAAATTGACGCCAACCGAAACGTTCTATGTGACTTTAGCAGTTAAGATGAACACTCTACAAATCCTGAACGTCCTGAAAAGTGATCCATTTAACAAGACCGTATTTAAAGACGTGTTACCATCGGATCGTCTACCAAGTCAGATACTGAAAAGACCTAGAGGTTTTATTGTGAATGTTGATCCTAGTATGGGGCCTGGTACGCATTGGGTAGCAATTTATCTCACCTCAGATGGACAAGGGGAGTTCATGGATTCGTACGGACAAGGACCGAGCTTTTATACCAAAACCTTTGAAACGTTTTTACGAGATCATAGCAGTACTTTTACTTGGAATGAACAGACTTTACAGTCATTAGGGTCTCGCGTGTGTGGACAATATTGTTTATTTTATGCTTTACATCGATGTAAAAATATACCCATGTCAACAATTGTTGGCATGTTTACTGATAATAAAGAATGGAATGACATGTTAGTTCGTTTATGCATAAATATTATAGTGTGTAATATAAATACAAGACAAATAATGTTGTAAACAATTCTTTATTGTAATATCAAAGCTTTACAAGGAATAAATTTATTTAAGCCATTTATATGGATGTGTGTTTTTGTCTCTTCGTTTTGTTCTTTTCGATGTTGCTGGGGCTACCTGTGACGTCAGGGGGTGTTGTCTGAAATATCTTTAGTTTTATATTCTCGTACCATACTCAAACGATTTCCATTTCTGATAATGCCTTCGGGAACATTCATGTTTCCTAATGCTTTTGCGAAAAGCTGCCATCCAGCAGGGTTGAAATTCTTTCGTTGACGTAGAGAATCGTTGACCAAGTCAACAACAGTTGTACTTGGAATAGGTCGTCCTTTAAACACCATCTGTCCTTGGTCAGTCCACCCAATGAGGTCTTTATTTGCTTTAAGTTTCTTAACCAACTGTCGAGCTCTTGATTTCATTGTTACAGGTACACTTTGTAAAATGTCAGTTTCTATCTCTCCAGGCAACTCGGAGGGTGCTGTTTCAGCAGTCTCTTCTGTATTCGCTGATTCTTCAGGAGTGGGTGTTGTAGGCGGTATGACGCTTACACGTACTGGTCTACTCATTCTTTTATCGTAATAACCCAGATAACGTTGCAGCGACTGATCGTACATTTTCACTTTCTCGTCTTGTGTTATATCTTGACGTTTAAGAAGATTTTGCATTTCTGAATCTAGTTCATTCACCTGCGCTGTTAAAGGAGTGACCAAGGGTTTCTTTCGATCTGTCATATGTTCTGGAACTAGCACCAATCTCCTGACGTGTTCCATTATTTGGTTAAAAAAACTTGCCAGTTGTTCAAGTACAGGAACTAAGGGTAGAATAACTTTCTTTCTTTTTGTTACTGGATTACGTTTATCAGCAACAAACTTGATATGATCGTTATAGGGGGCTAGTTTCCTTGCTGTTTTCGGAGTAATCTTAATTGTTTCACACCACACGTTCAAAAGACACTGCCTAATGGCTTCTAATATATCGTCGTCGGCAGCTTTTATAATTGCGTTTCGCAGTTGAGGATTACACTTTGACAATACTTTTAAAACATCGCAGTTCCTTCTTATACAAGCAGACATGGTCAAAAGATCGCATTGTCCTTGAACAGCCCCTTTTATACTCTGGGCTGGTACAGGTAGTGGGTGTCCGTCGGAAAGATCCCGGATCTTACTCGGATTTCGTCGGGACATGTCGGAGTGAGATCGATAAATAAGTAGGAATACGGCTCTTTAGTCGCCATCTGATAGGCTTGCTGGAAAAATTTAGTGTTGCTAGGATACAACTGTTTGGCCAGATGAGTCACTTGACTCGCATCACGAACATTTTTGGTTAACACGAGATAACTTGCGTTGAGGGAAATGGTACGGTGATCTTTGCTTTGATGAAATAAGTTTTGCACGATATAAATTACACTGAGATTCCCATGGTGGGATTTCTTAGTAAATAATTTCGCGATAATCTTTCTCTCCCATCATGTCATCAATGATAAACAAATTTCTTATTTGGGGGTTAATGTTATCCAACATCGATTCGGGCAAACCTTGGACAAACTGAATCCCTGGAATTAAGGTTTCTATTTCGCCGAACGTATCTTGATACTCTGTATAAAAATACACGATGTTTTCCGGAGGTGGGTCGATCATGATCTTAGCATAAGCCAATAACTGTTTCACAAACGTTGTCTTGCCTGTCTTAGTGGGGACCTTTAGCAGGAAGCTGAAGGACGACGGCAACGTTAACCGGAACTAAAATATCAGCTTCCGGTAATGTTCTGAGCATGCGTGCAATTACGACGCTGCCGTCGTGCTGCCCGCGCCAACGTGAGATCGCTTGTTTTGACGTCGCAGCGAAAACGTAAGTATTATTTTGTTCTTTTTTACTCAAATTCGTGGATTTATATTGCCTATAGATAAAAAAAACAACTGAGAAATCTGATGGACTTTTTCACATTATATGCTAACTTTGTGTTGATGATATGTTTGACTATAAAACAATGTTTTGGCTTCTACTTTGCAGTACTTGAGTCTTGAATATGGCGTCTCAAAATAAGAAAGCTTCGTATACGTAAGTACTTGTACTATTATTGTAATAATTCATTATTAATTATTGTGTTTGAAGTTTAAATCAATGGCAAATTATGGCCATTGTATTGCTGTACATATTAAGCAGAAATAGACCTTTCTGTTTGCTGTTTAGTGGTCATTTAATCGCTGTACATTATTATTAAGCAGAAATAGACCTCTGTGTTTGTTGTTTAGTGGTAAATTTAATCGTTGTACATTATTATTAAGCAGAAATAGACCTTTGTGTTTGTTGTTTAGTGGTCATTTAATCGCAGTACATATTATTATTAAGCTGAAATATATGGCGTTATATCCCCGCCAAAATTCATGTTTTCAATTCAATATTGTTGTTTACGTTCAACATTCGAGATTCACTATTCAACATTGTTCTTTCAATGATGCTACATTGTTGCTACTATGCGACATTCAACTCATTCAACTTTCGCTTATGCAACATTCAACTTTCGCTAATGCAACATTCAACTTTCGCTTATGCAACATTCAACTTTCGCTTATGCAACATTCAACTTTCGCTTATGCAACATTCAACTTTCGCTTATGCAACATTCAACTTTCGCTTATGCAACATTCAACTTTCGCTTATGCAACATTCAACTTTCAACATTGAACTTCACGCTTGATTGAGTTGACCTTTGAGATAGAAAACCGCTGAACGAACAAGTCGTGGGCGCCATCACTGTTTCGCGGGTTGAGCAATGGTGGAAAGCATGGAAGGGGATCTAACCACGGATCTAACACAACAGAACGCCAAGGCTGCTCTTCGTCGGGCAGCTGCTACGCTACTCACACTAGCAAATGAAGGTTAGTTAAGTTCAATCCTTTGTTTATGTATGTATGTATGTATGGCTACCTATGTATGGTAACTTAGGTTAGATATACTGCCGAAACAGAGAACGTAGTTCTCTGTTTCGGTAGTATATCTAACCTAAGTTACTATATTTCGATTGTTGTTTCTACATTGCCTACGCAGCACGCTACTTTTACTACCTATGTATGGTATGTGTGTAATTTCGATCTGGAGACTGTAAAATAATGATAACATTTATTTTATATTACCAATGAATGCCATGATGCCATGTGTTTAATCCGGACTATAGAAGCAAGGTTTATAATTTGACAATTTGTCACATATTTATTGCCTTTTCAGATTCATTTTCGTACGTAAACGTTGTTAGCATCGTAAAACCTTATATTCTCTGCGTTTTGGTCTTGTTTACCAGGTGACAGTTATGATAATCTTAATGGTTCTGGCAGTTCAAAGCCAACATGCTCACAAAATATCAGTACTCCAAGTAGTGAAAGACCAGCTTCGGCTGTAGAAGAACACCGAAAGGTATTCAATTATATGCAGTCAAACAGTGTCCCAAAATTTAATCCTGCCAATAAATGCAAAAGTTCAAGAGGCACCAAAAAAGGGAAGGGTAAGATGCAAAGCTGTACAGTGAAGTTCTATTGTTTGGCAAAGATAGACACTGAGAAACCTCCCAGTACTATTTATGAGAAGACATCTCTTTCCAACTGTGGTCTTGGTCCTGGATCCATTAGCTTTAACATTGATGGTGCAAATGTCCACCAGGGACTGACAGAAAGGTTTCCTCTGCTTCAACAAGCTGGTGGATATGAATTGCTGTTTTTCCAAAGAGGTGGTTTGAAGCAAGGTTTCCACAGGATACCACCACCTTACACTCCTCGTAGAATAAAGAAGCTAGCAGGCCAAGCTCAAGTGTATGTTAGACCCTTACAGAAGAATGTGGATGAGATAGAAGAAATAAAGCAGGAGGTCTCCATGACAGTCGAGGGGAGAAAGTTTGTCATTTTAACCTTGGAAGGATAATTTTATAAAAAGATGATCTAGGACAGGGTCAGTATAAAACATTTTTTTTTGAAATTGATAGTTGATTAAGTGAGATGGATGGTATGAAAAAACCCCAAAGATTATTAACCCAAAAGGAGATTCTGTACAGATAGATATTTATTTAGGGAAACTATGAGATGGCCTTCAATCCTTTGGAAGATGTTTCCTGATTGGATCCTCTAAACAATAGAACCATTGTCTCATTCTTTTAATGTATTGGGTTTTTTATTGTATTTGGAGTCTAATTGGATGAATTCTTCTGAGAGGTGAAGGCTGACCCAAAACTATAAGGGCACTAAAGCTGAAACGTTGGTTATATTTTACTATTATTTTGTTAACTAAGTTTTTTTATCAGGATGGACCCCGTGTAACATGTTTCCAATGTCACAGTGCTATACCAATGCATGACTTTAGAAGGCATGAAGAGGAAGCTCGTGGTAAAACCAGAAAGGTGTGTCAATTTGCTCTAACTGTGTTTTAGTTGACGAACAAGATACCTGCTAGGTGTGAACTCAGGCTACTTTTGGGCTGTCAGATATTGGCGATAAGGAAAAAAAAAAGTCTTTTGTTTCTGGTCAGACCGCACATCATATCTGACTGTGTGCATCAACCTTTTTTTTTAACTAAACCGCTGATGTGCTTGCATTTTTTATACTCTATAGTAGTTCTTATTTATGTTTCTAAGCCTGTAAAATTGGAGATAGTTATTAATTAAAAGCATAAAAATCAATGTGTGCATTTATAGAAACTTGAAAAGTACTCACCATTTCTGTATTAAATCCTCAGCCTTTCAAAAAACAAAAACAAAGGATTTTTTTCGCCTAACGGGGACTTTTCTAACCCCCCCCCCCCCCCCCAACTAGTATGCCAAGACATCATAATAGGCATACATGAAGTAGTTGATTTTCCCTTGGGTCTTTTGCAATGAGTCTTTGACTTTTGTTTTTGCTGTTTGTCTTTTGCTTTTGCTGTGCACCTTTTACTTCTGCCATGTGTCTTTTGCATAACACGTGGCAGTTGAGTGCCACCATACTCTTTGAGATTGTGGCATAGAAAGCCTCAAATTTGACTGGAAGTACATTGAACACACATGAAATTTTGTGTCCCCCAAAAATTAAAAAAAACCCCACAGAAATGGAGCCAAAACGAACACCTAGACACAGAATAGAAATACAACCAGAAGTCCAACTCGAGTGACAACTTGTCCGCATTTCTTCAATGTGCAGGCGCGATATTTTACACCATCCGACGCCATCCTACGTGATCCTACGCAATGTCCTACGCAATCCTGGCAAGTTTTCCCCGGTAGTTTTAACCTTCTTTTGAAGGTCCAAACTGCCGGGGGAACTTGCCAGGATTGCGTGGGATGGCGTAGGATGGCGAGGAATCAAGATGCGCGAGGCGACATGCGAGAGGATAGAAACTTCAAAGGTTCCGACATGAGTTGGACTTCTGGTTGTATTTCTATTCTGTGACCTAGACGTGCATGCCCTACCATAGGTAGCCCAAATAATAATCGTGAAGGAAACATTGATCCAATATTAACTACATCAGGGATTCTAAACTACTCTCCCCCCACCCCCAAGAAACTCTTACAATGTCCATGTACAATAAAGATATTACCGTATGTGTAGAACTGGTTGACCACATTATATAGAGTGTACATGCTTTTTGTTATTTTTGGAAATTTATTTTTATTGTTGTATATATTTTAGTATTTACAGCATTTTTAAAAAAACTGTGCTCTCTCCCAGATACTGGTCACTCAACACATCCCCATGAATCCAGGATCATATGAACCATACATGACTTATTAAGCATCAAGGCTTAGATCCAACCTTTTCTTTTCTTGCAGAGATCAAGCAGCACTATTACCATTGATGCATTACTAGTAGCAAGGGTAAGGTAATGTTCCTTCCGTGAATAGCATAAACATCGTTTTCATGGTTTCCATATGTGAATGGATGAAAAGAAAGGAAGTGTGACATCTTGATTATTCATTAAAACCATTGTATGAAGCATTATTATTGTTGACCACTAACAGAATCATCCTATCATATGTCAATGAAATTAATAATGTCATTCACCAACCTCGTACCCAGGGCATTTTGCCTCCACGTTGGGAGGTCGGCGAAAATGGCCCTGGCATCGGCTGGTCACGTGACACCCAGAATTTTGGGGTGTTATGGCAAGAAAATTTATGCGGTCTTTGTGTTTTGTTTTTGTATAATACGTATACATGAATAATAAATGAGAAATATTTAACGCTCTGCCGACTCACTCATGTGAACCTTTATCATAAAAGCAACTGGCTAGCGTTATTCTTCATACTCCCACGATTATCCAGGATACATGTAAATGTCATGAACAAACATATATCTAATGTTGTTCTTGACTTTAACCAAAGCTGTCGTTAATCGTTTCCATTCTTTGGGTAAACTTTGCAGAGTGGATCTATCACAATTCAAATTTTCATAAATAAATTACACTCTATCTGAATTAGTCGAGTTCTTAAACCGGCCAATCAGATTATAGAATCGACCAGCCGATGCCAGGGCCATTTTCGCCGACCTCCGGGCGTGGAGGCAAAATGCCCTGGGTACGAGGTTGGTCATTCACATGGAATTTTATACCTTGTAAAGTATGTTATGACCTTTATGAAAATGTAGGAGATGAATTTTGATTTCTGTGTCGGGGTAACACGGGGTTGAATACGGACCGCCTTGCTTCATTTATGGAGCATGTAAAATGCCTGCAGCATAAAAGTCCTAAATGATTAGATTATTAGAGATAATTGAATGATATTTGGATAGCAAATACACTGGAAAATGTACACTGGAAACTGTTTTACATTACACCTTACTGTTACATTGTAAGTGTGACGTCTTAGTCACGACGTCATAAATCATAATTTTTGGTGAGACTATAAACCATGATTTTATTTCCTTCTTATCATCAGATGCTCATTTTTGAAGCAGTTCAATAAACTTGCATAGCGTGTTTTATCAGGTCGAAAACCACTCGAGCTATGTCCTCGTCGATTTAAAACTGATAAAACACTGCTGCTCCTCCTTTATTAAACTATACTTAAAGTATTGCAAATTCTCAACAGTGACAGTGATGAAGATGGTGGCAAGTCTAAAGAAAAGAAACAATTACTTTGTGTAACTGGTGCTTCCAAAGGACCAGGACAAGCATCAACATGCAAGCTGGGATCACAAAACGAAATCGATCACCTATCCGAAATGTTTCCAGACAAAAGCCGCGATGATTTGGAAGCTTGTCTGAATGTGCAGGGATCTTTTAGTAAGGCTGTCACGACATTGTTACCTGAAAACGTTTTCACTCGTGATGACGATGACGATGAATACCTGATGACGTCACCCTTCCAACATTCAGAAAACACCAGTGATACCCATGGACTAAAATCTGAATTGCTTAAACTTCAGAATTTTTTTTCCCATGAGCAAAAGGAAAAATTGAAAATTGACGAAGATGACCTCCTGAATGACGCTATGGCATATTATAAAGATCAAACTTTCGACGCAACGAAAAGGCTACGAATCATCTATACAGGACAACCAGCTGCAGATACTGGTGGTGTGTTACGACAGTTTTACACTGAGCTTCTAATTGCTGTATCAAATGCATTTTTCCATGGGGAGAACTACAAAAGTCCTATTTACAACTGTGACATGGTAGCATCCGGAGTGATGAAGTTAGTAGGAACCATCATAGTGCACATTATTCTGCAGGGTGGACCAGGCTTCCCAGTGTTTGGCCCTGCTGTTTACAATTACTTGGTAACAGGCGATGTACAGGAAGCCATGAAAGGGTTGACTATTAAAGACTGTTCATGTCAGATGGCACATTTCATATATATGGTAAGGGTGCAACATTTCATCATAACTTTAACATTTTCGGTTGAGCTGTATAAGCAGACATCAGCCCCTTCCCTACATGGACACCTGGACACATCATTACGAAAAATCCCAAGGGAAAGTGCAGTTACTTAAATCATGCATATTCCCATAGGCAGATAACATACAAGTTTAAATTTGTTTCAGGTTACAGAAGCTACTGATGTGTCAACACTTGACCAGGATGAAACAATATCTGTTATGTCAGAATGTGGTCTTACTACGACGTTGACTGTAAGCTCAATGTCTTTCAAATTTTACATATATAATGATGTATAGTTATAGAAAATGTTCATGTATTTATACAATTAGATTACTAACCCATTAGTACATCTACTAATGGTTAGGGAGTAGTCATTATTAATCGGGGGGTGGGGGGGTGGGGGGGAGGGTGATATTTCACAAGACATGATAATTTTTTAATGGCCCCCTATTTCCTTGATGAAAATTTTCATAGCCCCACCAAACTTCTTTTATAATAAGAACTGGATTAACAGCCTGTTGGGCCTGGAACTGGAGGAGACAACAGGGCCCATACAGGGGCACAGAGTGCTGGAATGCGAGCGGCGAATGCACGAGGCTCCTCTTGCAGGGTGCGGGGGCGTGCACCCCCGAAAATATTTTGAAACTTAGAGTCTTGGAAATGCTATTTTCTGCATTCTATCCCATAAAGCATTGCAAAACCGCGCGGGGATTGGGAACAGGTAACATACCGGTTGTGTTAACCTTGTAAAAATTACGAATAAACATCTCAATATCCCGGTAAATTGTCTTAGTTTATTCATGCATAAATTATGTTTGATGTGCCGCGGTTAATATATAGGTTATTGACCTTGCATATTAAATGACCTACTATTAGTACTATATCGCTTTAAAAACTACGTCTAGAATACTATTTTTTTGTTAAATAACGACAAATATCGTCTGTGTCATGAATAAACTAAGTCAGTTAGTGACCTTAACCTCGGTCACTAGCTGCTTATTACCCTTGGGCCTGTGGCCCTAGGGGTTAATAACCAGCGTAGTGACCTCAGTTTTGGTCACTAACATATACTTATTACACAAGAGCCTCTGGCATCCAGGGTAGATAAATTGTTGTATAATACGCAAAGAATAAATCATTACCTACCACTTTGTTTTTATACATGTATTTTCAGAATGATAACAAAATGAGAGTTATCCAAACCTAATTGTTCATGATGCCATTAGCAAGCCCAAAATACTATTGGATCAGTTGAGGGAAGGGCTACAGACTCTTGGCTTTGGAGTTAGAATGCATTTGTATCCTGATCTTTTTAAAGAGTTGTTTGTGGCAGGCGAGGAAGAGTTACATGGTGGCGATGTGAGGAAACTATTGGTGTTCCCATTAGAATTGAGTGACACTGAGAGTAACATGGAGTACATGGGTGAGTACTTACTTGCAGCGACACCGAAAGAGCTAAATGCATTCCTCATCTTTGCTACTGGGGCACCGTGTCAGCCACATTTTGGCTTAGGGAAGATCAATATTAAGTTTGATGATGTCGAATCCATTTTTTCGTCCACCTGTACACAGAATGTAAGTTTGCCTAGGAATTTCCCTGATAAGGAAACCTTCATGGCTGCCATTCGTGCAGTTTGTGATAATGCTGGAAAGGCGTTTACTAGTATTTAGACTGTTACAACCTTTCAAACTGTTATTATTCAGTTATTATGTTTTACTTTGAGACAACTGTTAACAAGTATAACTTTACATAAATGCAATTGCATATCATATTCATATTACATTTCCATAGTGGAGTTAAGTACCATGACACTGTTATACATGTAGTTTAAAGTTTTAACTTTTATATGAGACATTGATTCACTGTTTCAATTCCTGTTAATCGATGGACATCATTTTCTTTAGTGCATGAGAAATTATTACTGAATAAAATGTTGTATTGCCATTATAAGAACATACCAAACCAAGTCACCTCGTTCCCAGTCGCTTACGCAGAAAATTCACGCGCGGAAACATAAGGCGCGAGGATCGCGTTCTCGCTCTCTCTCGTAGCCTTCCCATCGACCATTGCGCGCGCTCTACCCTAGAAAATTAAAATTTTCGTATTAAATCTTTATATATACAAAATTATCGGCTCACAGTGAATGTTATAATTTTATTTATACAATACTCTTGTTGCTATGCGTGTTTTCATTGGTTGTTGGCCATGATCTATTAGAGGAAAGACACATGGTCACGTCAGCTGACTTGCTTATTTTCTTCATGCCCCAAAATCCGGAAGAGTTTCGATAAAAACCTTTTAAACTTTTATTGTATAAAACAAATAGATTCCCTTTTTTTGTTTTCTGTTCAGTTATAGATGCACAGAGGACGTCACAACGTGGTAAGAACATCAGTGACCCACTCGACTGCGTCTCGTGGGCCACTTTTTTGTTCTTACCACGTTGTGACGTCATCTGTGATCTATAACTGAACAGACAACGGCAAAATGGAATCTATTTGTTAAATGTAAATATTGTATAGCGTAAACTATTAAATATTTATACAATAAGCTAAATGTTTTGCACGTTTTCATTGGTCGAGAGCCATGATCTATTACTGGACAGATGCACGGATTTCGTCACAACTTGTTCTGATTGCTGTGAACCAATGAAAATCGCCACTCCAATGTCACAAACCAATCATATTGCTTGTTTTGTATAGATCATGGATCACGTCAGATGGCGTGCTTCATCTTTTTCAATTCCCCGGAAGTTCGGCGGGAAATTCAATAAATCTTATCAAAAGTTGTTTTTTTAAACTTTTTTATACCACGTTGTGACGTCATCTGTGCATCTATAGGGACCTTAAGATCTACGACGGCGACGTGTACCTAGAACGTCATGTCCGTGGGAGACCTGAGGAGAGGACGCCGTTCTATGCGCGCGAACATTTGACTTAAGATGGACGACGGCAACTTCTTAACTCCATAGAGAACGCTCGAGTTGTTGGCCCGAAATGAACTTTCGCGAAATTCAAGAACTCATTACAGTACTGTACGATGGTGGATATGTTAGTGATGAAGAATTTCTTCTTCTTTACGAAACATATTCATCCAAAAATCTAGACTTACCGTACAAAGAATACGGTAGATTTAAGCTTGAAGAGATTGATCCAGACGAGTGCATTGACAAATTCCGTTTAAGAAAGAATGATATCCCCCTGTTACTGGACGTTCTACAAATACCAGAACTGATTAAGTGTCCACAAGGAAGTCTATTCAATGGTTTAGAAGGGTTGTGTTTGTTGCTAAGAAGACTGGCGTATCCTTGCAGACTTAGTGATCTAATTCCAATGTTTGGCCGACCTCAACCTGAACTTTCCATGATAAACACCGAAATGATCAATATTTTATATGATTTACATGGCCACAGGCTAACAAACTGGAATCAATTTCTATTGAATCCCCATAACCTTGAAAGATATGCAAACGCAATTGCAGACAAGGGCGCTGCGTTAACAAATTGTTTTGGATTTATCGATGGCACGGTTCGACCGATTTGCAAACCAGATAAAAACCAGCGGGTGATGTACAATGGTCATAAGAGAGTGCACGCCATTAAATTCCAGTCATTATCCCTACCTAATGGATTGATTGCCAACTTGTATGGTCCAGTAGGTAAGATATATTTTTTATATTTTGAATGTTTTTCACTTTATATGTTATTTACAAATTAAGACAATATAGGTTTATTGAGAATAAAAATATATCGTATCTCCTCTATTTAGCCCCCAGCCCATAGCCCACTTCTAAATAGCCCCCAGTCTAGGAGTGCTGGAAAAGAATAAGCCCACCCTCTATTAAGTCCCATGCACCCACCCCCATCTATCTCTAAAATATAACGTTTTATGAATAATTGCTTTAATGTATAGAAGTAAATTTGGATAAATGTTTAGGTTAATTTGCAAAAATGCCCCCCCACCCTCTATTTATCCCCCCTTCTAATAAGCCTCCAGTACAGAAGCGCTGAAAAAAAGCATGCAGGGGCTAAATAGAGGAAATACAGTATGAGCATGGCATTAATACATCGATAAAATATTCAAGTAACAACTAAAACATCATCAGGGGTGCAGAATATTTGACCAAATAATATAATCAATATAGAAAATGCAAAATCACTTAATTATGAAGTCTAACAGTTATGTATCGGTCAAATTCATCTCCTTTGGGACACCATGGGGCATTTTACCCTTTGGTACATCCCAGGGGTGGGGCATGTGAAAGACAATATTTGCCTAGGGGTGGGGCATTAGACAATCTTATTATGTTCCAAGCTTGTTCCTTTTGAAGCAACCTTTTGTAGACAATTCCACTATATTAAAAGCAAGCTCCAGAGAAAATCGTGTGGCAGATCTCAATTCAAGATTCAAATTAAAATAACAAAACAAGAGAGATACATGTAAAAGAAATTTTTTTGTAGTTTTTTTGTACATATGCCCAACCTCCCCCCCTGGGGCTTAACATTGATAGGAGGGAAGTTTACTTTGTTGTATGTTTTCCAAAATTTTAACGTAGCTAGATTATACCCCTAAAACATGTAAATGACAGGTGTATTTCTTATACTTATTTTCAGAGGGTAGAAGGCATGATAGTGGTATATTGGCTGACTCTGGACTTCTTAACGATCTTGAACAACATGCATTTTCCCCTGGTGGTAATCCATTATGTATTTATGGTGATCCTGCGTATCCTTTAAGGGTGCACTTACAGTGCCCTTTCAGAATGGTTGTGCCAAATCAGGATATGCAAGAGTTCAATGCTTCCATGAGTGCTGTCAGGGTTTCTGTGGAATGGCTTTTTGGTGATATAGCTGCTAATTCATTTAAATTTATAGATTTTAAAAAAAACTTAAAGATAGCTTTGAGTTCTGTTGGAAAAATGTACATTGTTGCTGCTATTTTGAGAAATGCAATCACTTGTCTTTATGGTAATTCAACATCTAAATGTTTCAACGTGAACCCACCTAGTCTTCAGGAATATTTTGCTTGAAAGTGAACTGTTGTAGAAGTGACACTGGATGTATTAATCACAGATCTTACCTTGAGCTTTGGTATGATGACTTGTATCTATGTCACATTTTTCATATTTGTTTTGTAAATAATTATTGGTTTCAGCTTGTGAGTTGTGATTATTTCATGATTCATGAATAATATATTTCCTGTATATATTATAATATTATATACATATATATATATAATTACTGTAATGTAATAAAATACCACCAGTGCGTGCAAATAATTTTTTCCTTCAGTTTATTTTAAATGAAAGAAAACATTTAAGTTGGTATTTTCTGATGGGGTAAATAAAACATGTTTAGGGAATTAGGGAAGAATATAATGGGGACATGCAATTTCTGTGTTCTGGAAAACACACAGTCACCCACACCCTTTACTTTAGGTTAGGTTAATTACCCCCTTGTGTAAATAAACATCATTAGTAATTGTGTAATCCAAAATATTTGAAAATAAAAGAACCATAGACAAATGTGTATAAAGATGTTCATACTTTTCATATTAGTTCAACTCAATGCAAACATTGCAAAACAATAAAAACATAATTATGGACATCTCAACGTTGGGCTGGCAGAGGCAGGGCATGTGTGTGGGATTTGACATTGTGACAGAAGTTTGTGTCAAATCCCCCCCCCCCCCCCGCCCCGAAATATTATTATAGGTCAAATATTTTAAACGTATAGTACCAGCAGCTTATATATTGCTTTTGTCAAATATTTTAGCCCATGGCACTGTTCTGGTCGTCAAATGCCCCACTTGCTGGATATATTTTTGTGTCAAATCCCAGCCTCCTGCCCTACCTCCCCCCCTGCCAGCCTAACATTTATATATGCATCACCATAATATGGTAAAACAACAGTTGTATACTATTATACTTTTTCATATATAAAAGATGTTCATACATGCAAAACAATAAAAACATCATTTCCATGACATGATAAAACAAACACAACAGTTTTTCACTTTCCAATAAAGAAACGAGTAATTGACTTTGCTGCTGCTGACCTTGCATAAAGTTCAACTGCATCTGCTGCATCTGTTGCTGTTGCCTCTCCATCAGGGCTATGACATCACTGTGTTGTTTATCAGCTAAAACTTGCTTCTGAACGTCTTTTTCTTGATCTTTCTGTTTAAGGTGGCTCCACACAGTTTCTTGAAAAATGGAAAATACAAGTTTTGAGAGTCCAAAATACGTAATTAAACAATTCGGGAAAAGAATAAAACTAAATGTTATGTATAGTTAAACAGTCTGACAATCAAAAACTGTCACCAAATAAATAGCAACAGTTGTTGCTATGGCAACAATAACTTTTCAAAATGGCTGCCAATTACCCTTCAAACTAATTTAATTCGAAAAAGACTTTGGTGACCCCCAATTTTTTTTTCATTAAAACTTTTCTTTAAATATGAGTAATCAATAGGCCGATTTTAAAAAAATTCTGTAGAACGAAATTTTTTAAAAATTAACAAACATGATTTTTCCGGAAAAAAAATTATTCGTTCTACAGAATTTTTTTTAAATCGACCAATTGATTACTCATACTTCAAGAAAAGTTTTAATGAAAAAACAATTGGGGGTCACCAAAGTTTTTTTCAAATTAAATTAGTTTGAAAGGTAATTGGCAGCCATTTTGAAACGTCATTGTTGCCATAGCAACAACTGTTGTTATATATTTGGTAACAGTTTTTGATTGTCTGACTGTTTAGCTATGCATAACATTTAGTTTTATTCTTTTTCCGAATTGTTTAATCACGTGTTTTGGACTCTCAAACTTGTATTTTCCATTTTTCAAGAAACTATATGGAGCCACCTTAAGTTCGAGTTCCTTTTCTCTCAAGCGAGCTTCCATCTCCATTTTCTCTCTCAAATACTCAACGGCATCGGATCCCCTTGATTTCTTGCGCTTCTGTTTCTCTCCATCTTCCCCTTTTCTTTCAAAGTTTCCATCGCTTTGAGTCTCATATCCGCAGCTACAGCCTTGCTTTGATCAGCTTTCTTTTTGTTTTCTTCTGTAATATTTTGGTAAGTTTTTTCAGAATGCTCTTCTTTCGCGAGTATTTCTTCAATTAAAATATCGAGCTCAGTAATTTCTGTCTCAATTCCTGAAGCCTTCTCTTCGTATATTGTCTTCTTCTTGAATTTTTCTGCCAGTAAAGCATATCGCTCGCGTACTCCACGTTTACTGACCTTAAATTTTAGTTCAACACCATCATTCAAATGATCAGCGATAGACTGCCAGAGCTTACCACGTTGAACTGTGCGCTATTTTGACTGGAATGGATTTGTAACAAGGATCTCCCTGCATAAAACAACATCGTGGTTCTCCGTCCATTCCATGACACAACACTTCCTATGGAAATGTATAAAAATCAGTTTTCTTTCGCTAAAAACGTTCATCACAGCTTCGCGCCCTATAATTGTAATGAATTTAGTGATGTACTTACGATTTTGACTGATTTTCTGACGAATATTCTGCATTTTCCATCGCGTTCTCTCGACAACGTCAAATGCCCTGCTTTGACGTCTTCGACGGCAGGAGGACGGCTGGCATTTTGACCTTGCGCATGCGCACTAAACTAAAACATGTTAAAATCACTTCCTGTTGCCGTCGTCGACGACAGCCGTCGTAGATCTTAAGGTCCCTTATAACTGAACAGACAACGGCAAAATGGAATCTATTTGTTAAAAAGTAAAATTATGCAAAGAGAAGAGGCTTTTGGCGCAATGTCTCTAAAATGCAACATTTTTCCGTGTTTGGAGACTCTTATCCAAACACTTGGGAAATTGCTAGACTTTCGAAAAGCTAAAAACACGAGCTGTGTTACGCTTTTCTCCAGTCTCGCAATTTCCCGCGTGTTTGGATCAGAATACAGTAAAAACCCGCTAACAAGAACCTACTTTTTACCAAATCAGCCTGGGATAGGTTCTTATATTCTTATATATTCTTATATAAATAAATTCTTAATTTCAGCCTGAGGTTCTTATAGTGGAAGGTTCTTGTTAGCGGGTTTTTACTGTATCCAAACACGGAAATCCATTTGGTATTTCTTTAGGCCACATAAAAAAAATTCCTTGATTCTCATCACCGCCCGACCACATTTTGAGACCCGCGTACACATATTTTTTTATTTTGTTATAAAATATAAATGTGCCGCCCGACCGAAAGTCTGAGGAAACTTAATTTTTTTATATTTTATATTTCGATTTTTGATGTCCCAAGTAGAGAATTTCTGCAATGGAATTATTTCATTGCGTGTTGGGGGACATGGTGGGACTTGGTGGGACTTTGAAGGAAAATATATAGGAACTGTCAACCTTTTTACCCAAGTGTTTTATTATGTACATTTCGGAAAACAAGGAAATATAAAAACACCTCCCTCTCCAATTTCAAAATTTTACGGAATATTTTTTATATTTTAATATAAAATATAAAATATAAACCTCCCGCCTCTTCGACATTTTCAAAATGAAGTGATGAGAATCAAGGAATTTTTTTTATGTGGCCTTAATAAAGAAGAGACTGTGTACACACGTAAAAATCTCACAGCTTGTCAACATGATGTGTTCGCAACAGGCTTGTAGCAAGGCTGGGAACAAGTTGTAACAATGCTGTTCATTCAAGAAGCTGCTACAACCTTGTTAGCATCAACCTGTTAACAACTTGTTAAGTGCAGAGCAGTAACAGGTTGTTGGAACAACTTGTCATCAGTCTGTTGGAGTCATCAGCCTTGTTACAAGTTGTCAACAACCTGTTACAGACATGTTAACAGACTGGGACAGCCAGTGCGAACACATGACGGTGACAGCCTGTTGAACAGCCTTGTAACAACTTGCTGGCAGGTATGTAACAACTTGTGCGTTTTTACGTGTGTAGGAGGCAGTATACAAACAACTAAAACTATTTACAATATTATAATGAGTCGAAATGAAGTCATGTCGTCGAGCAATGTCTAATTGGATGCTCAACAGAAACAATAAAAACGGTTCCGCTTTTATGAATTTGACATTTAAATCATTAATTTGTATAAAGCGAGCACAAATAAACCTGAACATGTTGCTATAAATAAGCCTGTCACATCCCTGACTCCATTCGTCACCGCGTTTAATTAGGGCATGCATGTTGCAGACAGTGATAATTTCTATGCGGCACTCGAAATAATCTTTACACAGAGAAGCTGGTCAGTATCTAAAATTTGGGTGATCAACTATGTTTTCTTTAATCATGTGTGCATTAAAAGCAATATTTTCTTTTCTTTATTTTCATATCAGTACGCATTTCCATGAACATTCGATGATCACTTATGCTGTCGCCATTTTTCGTTTCAGTTGAAAACCCGATGCCAATTTTAATTTCAAGACTAGATGATTTTAAGTTGAAAGCCACCCGTACGACAATTTCGAATCAAATAATAGTCGTTGGTATACAAACTCTGCGATTTTTAAATATAAATGTCCAATCTGTTCCATCCAAATAATGTACACTGTAACTGTAAGTATCAAGAAAACGTATATACGGATAGCTGGCATTAGCTGCAATCATACCATAGGCGCGTGATCAGTTTGATGGGTTTAGTAAATTTCGGGCATGTTTGATGGCTTCAATTTTTTTCACCAAAAACTGGAAAATTAAAAGATTTTTACAAGGAAACTTGAAGATAAACAAGAAAAGGATTTCCTTGTAGAAATAACGTGACCGGTCAACATAACCTGCGATCAGGCATTCACGAAAATCATCATTATTTTGAGCACTGATCTATAATTATATGGTTATTCTATACAATTATGTAGCCCATTCACCAAGGTCGACTACAGACTATTAATATAGTTTGTTACTTCTGCAACACAACGGTTGTAACTTAATATACCATAGTTTCCATCATCAGCTGTGGGGTCTGTTAGTTGTCTTAGTAGCATTATCGTGTTCTCATCTACAGGGCATAAAGTATCAGGAACTTGAACCAAGTGTTCATCGTCTGCGCTTACTGGTCCATCCCAGTCCACTCCATAATGAATAAGTTCTTCCTGCATCATGAAAGAAATACAGTACAAAATATTGCTGTTTATGTACAGACATTTTTAGATATGGGTTGTATTTATTATATGCAATACAGCACATACATAATATACACATACATATATATATATATATATACATGTATCAACCTCGTACCCAGGGTGTTTATTACTCGCTCGGGTACGGGGTTCATGTATATCATAACACCCCCCCCCCCCCAATTAAGTCATAAGACAACGAACATAAAAGAAAAAGGTCCTTCGAGAAAGTATAATTTGCCAATAGCGTATTGGAAGTTGACATTTCATTTATAAAATGTGCATATGGATTATCAAACATACATTCTATGTTGACAGAATTATCTCTGTAACTGGATCTTGGGCACGACTCATCATAGCCTGACCAAATTGTGTGTTGTGAAGTCCTCCAATCCACAGTTGCATTGGAGATTTGTTACCCCCTGTCCGTATTGGATGATGAATCCACGAAGCTCTCCAAGATTCTAGATGTTTGTTGATCATTGGAAGATAAACCATGTGTAAACACCACATGTGAATTTCATCATCAGCATCTAGGTAATTATTCCTTTCCAGGTACTGGAATATCTGATAAAACAGGGAAAGGCAACCATCATATACATCTCTCCAGAGCCTTTCAATCCTTTGATTGTGAGTGCTTCGGCCTGGAAAAACAGAATGATAATACTTTAAATATTCAGCTAATATCAATTGATACTCAGCTAGTTTGGTAGTATACAATTTAGCAACATTAAATATTGTGCATTCACTCAACATTAATATTGTCAAGACAGCAGCTGCCACACAGTTGATTAATGGCGCACTGATATGTGTTGTGTTGTGCAAATGAGATGCATTTACATTGACAAATTTCAGCATCATTCAAAACAATGTAACCCAAGTCTGTGATTAGCACGGTGCAGCATGGATTGAATTACTGAAATTAGTGAACCACGTAACCGTCCTAAAATACACGTATACATTCAACATTTGAGGAAATTTTGGAATTGTCTTAGTCGAAATTTAACAAATTAAAATATATATTTTATTTTTTAACAGCTTTATTGGGTAGTGTACAAATATAATTACAACTAAGAATACAAATACATAGAAATAACAAAATAAAATACACTAAAACACAAATGGGGATGGGGCGAACGCAACTCAAGGAGTACCCATAAGAGGCACCCTCCTCTCCTATGGAAAGCCGGGACTGTCATAAGTGTGCAAAGTGCATTACGTTCAGTGGTTATCACATTACGTTCAGTGGTTATGACATTACGTTCAGTGGTCATCACATTACGTTCAGTGGTTATTACATTACGTTCAGTGGTTATCACATTACGTTCAGTGGTTATTACATTACGTTCAGTGGTTATTACATTACGTTCAGTGGTTATTACATTACGTTCAGTGGTTATTACATTACGTTCAGTGGTTATTACATTACGTTCAGTGGTTATCACATTACGTTCATTCAGATTATTATACGCTCATATGTCATTATGTGATCACTTGAGATTAGGTGATCCTTTGTCCTTAGGTGCGCACATGTCGTTATGTGCTCATATTTCATTAGGTGCTCACATGTCATTATGTGCTCTTTTTTCTTTATGTGCTCTTTTTTCTTTATGTGCACTGGTGTGAAGCAATTAAAAATAACCCCCCGGATATTTATGTCGTGCCCAGACCCTCTCCCCACAGGCTTTGCCAAGTCAATATTGAAGTATAACATGAAGTAGCAACGGTGCCAAGAAGGAAAGCCGCTGGCGTGACCCGCGCCTGCTTTTCCGCCATTTTCGAGATTAGCGAGTTTGTACTTCGTAGGCTAGTAGCGTTGTAGAATATCGGTGTTTTTACTACAATGGATGATATTTTGGTAAGAGTAAACCTCGAGGGTCTTGGGGATCGTTTTCGAGAGGAGAAAATTGAACCTGAAATGATAGAAGGGATGCGAGACGAAGAGCTAATGCGCCTCGGTGTTTCGGCAATCGGCGACCGAATTCGTCTTCGCAACATTTGCAAGAAAATTGTCGAAGAAGAGGCCGCAACTACTTCTGGGAGTTCTGGCGACGCTAGTGCTGGCAGTCAGTCTCTAGCGAGTCGTGCATTGCAAGAACGCATGTCTCTTATGGGCTCAAGGACGGGAAGAAGAGGACAAAAACGAAAGGCAAATGATCGACCAAGGACGTGGACTGCGCATTTCGTTTGTCTCGCAGACAGGTTTCAAACGAAGATACCAACGTCGACCGAGAAACAGGCTCTCCACAAAGCTGGTCTGGGATTGAAAAAGATCAAGCTTGAAGTCACAGATGATGAAGCGGCGGTCTGTAGGAAGATAACCTCTGATGAAGTGGATGAAAATGGCCAAACCATTGGTTTTCCTCAGTTGCGCGATTGTGGGGGATTTGAAATGCTACACTGCGTGTCGAACTGTAAGGACCTGAAACTTATTACATGCTCGTGGTCCACTAATGATCTCAAGGCAAACATAGGAGGACAGTCTAAAATGTACTTGCGCCCGATTCAGAGAAGTCTTTCCACGCGATCTCAGTTAACCGAAAACAAGTCGCAGGTAAAAGAAAAATGCATTTCCTGTCACAATGAATTTTTAATCAGGGATCTTCGGCAACACACTTTCTTGTGTAGAGCAAGAAACGCGCAAAGCTCCGATTCTGAGCCTGAGCAAGAATTACTACGTTCCCCTTTTGAAACGAACCAACGGATCAACAGCGCTCCGCAAGATACTTCTGTTGAAGAAAGACGAGATGCACCGGTTGAAAACCAGGCAAATATTCGAGAAAACTTTGTTTCCAGACCGGAAGCTTCAGATCAACAGCAAAATGTTGCTGCACTTCAGCCGGAAACAACGTCAGTACCATCTCAACCACAACAAAGAGTTGAACTTTCTCAACCGGAAGTTATTGATGTAGAAGATAATGACACTACTAGTACCAATCCAATCAGCCTTGATGACCTTATACAACAAGTTGCCCTCTACTGCAAAGAAAACGGTGTTTCTGACCCTGTTGAAATTCTTAAATGTCTTCAAAAAGAAGTTGTGACAGGTCGCCCACTTGAAGTTGTTGATGTTGGGCAGTGTGTACAGGGGGTGACCAACTTTATCCTTGTGGATAGAGACAACTTGTTGGCCACTGCCTTTGAAGAACTGACTTCGCATGATGACCTTCGGCCAACTTTAGAAGTTCAATTTTATGGTGAGGTAAGTGTAAACTTGCCTACTAAAGAACTTGCTTTTCATTCTGTATGTAGATCTGCATCAATAATCAGTCACTGGGTGATATTGGGGAATGGGGAAAAATGTAAATGTAGAAATCCCTGCTCAGAGGGGATCACCCCCATGGGTCATGGAACATTTTCCAACTCTATGGGTAGTTGTATGAAAATGATTGAAAATTAACAGTCTTGTTGGGCATATCACAGATACATGTAGCATTAATGTCTGCAGTAAACACATTACAACATAGACTGGTAAGGGTCTACTCTTGCTTAGATGAGTAAAATCATTCAATGTTTAGTCAGAGTAAAATTGTTGAAGGATATCTTTAAGATGAATTAGGTTTGGTTATACCTTGACTACATTTTTGACATTCAACTTTTCTCCACCTGTGGGGGACATAGTTTCAATGGTTGTGCTCCACAACCCAAGGTTGATAATTATTAACATTGAATATTAATTGAAGCTCATAACTATTATAAATTGTTGTGCATTAATAACAGGAAATTTTAACTGTTTTAACCTTTCAACTTTTCATTTCAGGAAGCTGAGGATTATGGTGGCCCCAGGAAGGAATTTTTCCGTCTTGCTCTAACCAAAATACAGGAAAAATACTTTGACAATGGAATTAGGGAGCATCTCTCAGATGATTATTACAAGATTGGTCTAATTATGGGTAAGTGTTTTACTAGTCAGATTAATCCTTGTTCTTGACAAATATATGCATCATTCCATCCAAATAATAGGACAAATAAACAAAATCTGTACTGAGAGTTTTGCATATAGAAACCTAGTTTTTAAATTCCATATGGAGTTCTTGGAAAAATTTACTTTTACAGTTGTCAATTTGTGTTTTATTGTTATGTTGTACATGTGTGTTGGTTTTACTCTTTTTTGATGTGTTGCCCAAATTTACTTTTTTAAGCGAGAATATCTCGTGCACTTAAATTGGATAAAACTCACCACCAATCCCTGTGTGGCTTGATAGCTTAACAGGTAGAGTGGTGGACCAGAATCGCAAAGGTGCGAGTTCAATCACTCGAGTAAACCAAATTTTTCGGTTGACATTGGCAGTGTCAGAATATCCTGAAAATGTTCTCATGTACATTATTTTGTTACTTTCCAATACTTTCCAAACAATAAGCTACAGTATAATAATACGCTGCTTCATAGTTGCTAAATTATATACAGTACCTGTAATGTAGCAATATACAATCTCCCAACTCCCATTTGGGTGCTGCAGGGATCCTAAGTAGTGCAGTACTTTAATTTGCAGTAATTAAATAAATCAATAGACCAATTTGATACCCAAATATTATAAGAAAGATAATTCAGTAAATTAATATTTGTTGTTGTAGTTGATGTGTATTCTTCTGAAAGTGGTTATTTTTGAACTATCACAAATTTTTATTTAAGGTTTAAGTATCCTTCAGAATGGGAAAATTCCCCAATTCTTATCTGAAGGGATGCTGGAGGAGATATTTCAGCAAACTACTTGCACTTCCCCTTCTCTATCATGTCTGCAAAATGGACTTAGAAAAACTGGTATTCTTCAGGTGTGTGAAATGTGAAATGTGTAAGATATTTGACCAATGTACTGTACATGTATGTTGCATCTGTAGGCAAAATGATATTATACAAATACATACACAGGTGATATTTTTTGCAGGTGTTAGCCTTGTGTTTCTATCTAAGATGACTTTGTTTTTTTAAAATAGGTTTTTGTTGGTATTATACAGGACCATACGAGCCTATAGGGGTGGCTGCCACCTCCCACCAAAAGTTTAAAACAGCTTAATTGCAATACATAGTACAGAATAGCATAGTAATAGTGTACTGGTAATATAGATAGATCAGCCTTGTTGCCAGGGTCTTATGACAGGCTGCACCTTCCATGGGCATGCCACACGCAGTGGCATGGTAAACAATAAACACCTGGGTGCGAAGCTGAATATAGATATTTTTGTTTAATTTACCTCATTTTAACCATTTGAACATTTCGCTACTGCATGGTACAGGTACTGTAGATTGATTGAGGAGAATAACTTTATTTCTATGTTACTTAGATATGCAAGTCCATGCCTATTTTCCAACATCTCTTCCGCCCAAGCCAAGCTAGTGCTCTCACTTTAAAAAAGTTAACAAACTTGCTGAAGCCAGATTTTAGTGAGACTGGATCTAACAAAAGGAGATTTGAGAATGATGTTTACGCTGCCTTGTGCAAATACCTAAGAGAAGCAGCTAGTAAGTTAATTTATGTATTGCTTATGTGCATGTGGATATGCATGAGTTGTTACCATCCTTTAACAAAATTAGGCAAATACTGAATAGAGGCAGGAGTGCCAAGATATTGTACTTGGGATGGTTCTCATGCTCTCCAAACTATTCCAAGAAACCTGGAGCTGCTGCATCATCATCAACTTGTTGTTGTGTTAACAGGGAATTGTATATCTAAATAATTATGTGTGATGACAGTCTTTTGTCAATGTAAGTTTTATCATGGCATACCGTTATAGTATCTTCTGAAAATATGTATGTCATATACCGTAACAGCAAATTCTGCTACTGTAGTTACTACTTTTAAATAATATGATAATCACAGTTGAGTAGTGAAAAAATATTTTAAATAATTTCAATGAGTACTAATGTTTTATACTGGTTAAATATATCTACTGTAGGTGGAAGAAGAGGGGCAGTTACTTTGGCACATGTCCTGCAATTTGTTACAGGAGCAGATGAGGAACCATTACTTGGATTTACCCTCCATCCATCACTTCATTTTGTTGTTGCTGAATCATCATTTCTTCCAGTGGCAAGTACATGTATCAATTCCTTGAAGTTACCATGTGCTTCACCCCAGCAACCACTTCCAGATAGAGATAGATTGTTTGAACTATATGACCTTGCATTTACCAACACATATTTCGGCAGTGCATAATTTCTTCTTGGTGTAACGTCCATTTGGCATACTGTACAGTAGTAGATAAAGAAGCAGTGGTATACATTTTTGGGAGTTCAGGATATTGGTTTCCTATGATTCAAAGACTAAAATTACTGTGCAACATTGCAGTAACTGGTCTTGGTCTAGCCTAATTATTGGACTTTCATTCTAATATGTTAGCAGTTGATATTTCTCTTCATAATTTCCATAGTTAATGAGTGCATAGGAAAACATTTTATCTAATATGTGAACATACATGTACATGTATTATTGTGCTTGTTTCTGAGTGTTATTGTCCATCCAACATTTACATGAATATCAAGTTAAAATTTTCTTTTAGCATTTACCATGTTAATGTTGAATGGGTAATACACCCTATAGTACTAATAGAGTATTTTGGTTTAATATTTACATTAACATTAAACAAGTAAAAAAATATTTAACACTCGGTAGCGGGGACAATAATACATGTACGTCAACATATTATAAAAGACTCTGTACAAGTTAAAGTGTCTTCAGCAATTTTCCAAACTTTACCCCCCAACATTATGTGAGGTGTCCATGATTCTGAGGAAACTAGTTGATTTTTACAGTTAACTTTTACTATCATGATATGTATACATCTTGTGTAAGGATAAATTGAAAAATGTTTATGTTCTACGTTTTTGTTACCAATGTAGCTTGAAAGGCCTATTGCATGTTTTGGGATCTTATAGATTACCTAATGTAATACCATCAGCACCGTATCATGATATTTACTCGATTAAGATCAACAATGCTCTTTAGAGGTTAGGGTTTTGTATGCAGTTTAATAACTTTGGACAATTATATATTCAATAAATGACGACAAAACCAAAAATAATAGTATGCATATGTAAAATATCTCCTTTTGGTGGAAAGCTCTTGTTTTTGCTAAATTTCAACAAAAAAGGTTAGTTTATGACTGTTGAAATGTATCATACTATCTTTTGGTTTGGGGAGGCTGGTAGTGCTTCAAATAAGTACAGCACTGTTTGTAAATAAATGCAACACTTATTTGAGTGTGGTGCATTTTTGAGGTACTTATCGTCATGTGGGATCATTTTGGTAAAGCATTCTCAATTCGGCACAAAAATAAAATAGGTATCGTTAGAAAGCTATTAATTTGTAAGGCTATCAATGTTGTCTTTGATTTTGTGTTAAACACAAACCAATAGCAGTTACAAATTTTTCAAGTAAAACCAGAGGGCTTCACTCGGGAAAACTTAAGAACAAAGCATTTCATTTTGTTCAAAAAAATTTTTGCATTTCATTTCCAAGATAAAATTCCAGCAAAACGGTGTCAGTGTTTTTATTTATTTATTGCCTGGTTTTTTATTTTATGACCTATTTTGTCTGAATGTTGGTTGAAAACAGCATTTTCAACTTTGGTCATCAATAACATCAGCAAAACTCGACATATCAAAAAACACTGACACCTTTTTGCTGGAAATTTATCTTGGAATTAAACTGAAAAAAATATTTTGAACAAAATAAAACACTTTGGACTTAAGTAACCCTGACTGAAGCCCTCTAGCTGGTTTTAATTAAAAAAATCACAACTATTAATGCTTTGTGTTTATCACAAAATCAAAGACAACATCATATTATACAAATTAATAGCTTTCTAATGACATCTATTTTATTTTTGTGGCATAAATTCTGACAAATTAACAGCGCTTTACCGAAATGATCCTGCACACCTTACGTATGAAGTAAATGTAATACTGGCTAATGGTGGACTTGGGTTTGTGTCCAGATATAGTGGTCACGGTATAAGAGGTTACAATGTAAAAAACTTATGGAGTGAACTTACAAAAGGGAATAGTTAAAACTGTAAAACAAAATGATTTACTTATGATAAATGTGTCATCAACTACACATTGTACCTTGTAGTAATCTCTACTGCTTTAAGAAAATGTTCAATACCATAATTATTAGATGACCATTGTGTGGGTATTTGTGAATCGAGCTCTTGGATGCACCGGTCACTTAATTGAGCTTGAAGTGAATCAAAGATTGGCCTGTTTCCTTCTTCAACGATTTCATCTCTAATGACACCCTCTACACCATAGTTGGTAATAGCATCAGCTGTAAGTTCAATACCAATTGGATTTTGTAATTGCCCACAAACCCACATCTGCAACGGTGTAGATCTTGTTGTTCGCATCCTGTGGCGTGACCAAGCTTGTGCCCATAGTTGTAGTTTCTCGCTGATTTTTGCCATATAGACACAGTGAAGGGCCACAAGATGAAGGTTGTTCAAGGGGTCAAGAAATCCCTGATCTTCTAAGTAATAAAATAACTTGTAATATAATCCCAACACACCTGCAAAAACATCACGCCAAAGACGTTCGATCCGTTGATTATGTGTACTCTTTCCTGCAATGGCGCTACCTCTGTTTACCCCACGTTTCAAAATCATATAATCCACAACTGCAACATTTTCCATTCCTTTATCGGTGCGAACTCTGCTCGGTAAACCATACTTATTAACCGCAGACAAAAAATAATTTAGTATAGTTTCAGCCCGGTTATTATCTGCACAAGACAGCATTACTGGAAGTCTACTGAATCCATCAATTCCACCAATAACAACTATATTCCAGCGAACGAGCTTGTGGTTCGTGTCAATGTGCCATAAGTGATTTGGTCCTTTGACACTGTATGTTCGTCGCCGGAGGCGACCCCTTCTCCTATTTTCCACTCCTGCGCTGTCTACTCGATGAATACTATCCCTTAGCCTCATTCGTTGAACTTTAACGCCACGCTCAGCCAAGAGCTGTTTCATAATACATTCACCGGAAAAAGGAAATTCCCTAGCCAGCTCGGCAATTATATTATCAAGATCTCTATCGTTTATCTCCGTAAACTCACGCTTACTGAGACCGTAACGAGCCATCCTCCTGTAAACGGTACTCTCGGAAACACTGAGCAAAGTTGCAATCTCTTTAATAGTAAAGTCTTCCTCAAGATATGTCTCCAGCACGGATTTTGGAATTATGAACTCAGGTGCACCACAACCATTTGGACGGACTTGCTTTGGTGGTTGGTTACTGCCATATTTTAAGCTTTCCATTCTAAGCGACATCATAGTACTTCCGTTGTTGACACCGAGCAAACACATCTCCTCAGCCAACAACTGGCCTACTATATCTGGAGTAATTTTCTGAGTCTTAAAATTTTCAATAAGATGATCCAGGCGTAAACGTTCGAGTATATCAGACATGATGTTGTCAGCCATTTTGAAATTAACCTGCATCCAGACTAGGGACACAGAAGTGCTAGGGAGCCTGGAACATAAATATCCGGGGGGTTATTTTTAACTGGTGCACACCCATGGTGCACACCAGGGTGCACATAAAGAAAAAAGAGCACATAATGACATGTGAGCACCTAATGAAATATGAGCACATAACGACATGTGCGCACATAAAGACAAAGGATCACCTAATGTCATGTGATCACATAATGACATATAGTGTATAATAATCTGAATGAACGTAATGTGATAACCACTGAACGTAATGTAATAACCACTGAACGTAATGTAATAACCACTGAACGTAATGTAATAACCACTGAACGTAATGTAATAACCACTGAACGTAATGTGATAACCACTGAACGTAATGTAATAACCACTGAACGTAATGTGATAACCACTGAACGTAATGTCATAACCACTGAACGTAATGTGATAACCACTGAACGTAATGCACTTTGCACACTTATGACAGTCCCGGCTTTCCATACTCTCCCATTAAATTATATGAAGTACGTAAAGCCCTAATCAAACGAGGACGCAAGTCATCGCAAGTTGGCAGTCACGCTATCTCAGCCAGCCGCTCTGAATAATTTCCCGAAAATATCATGTACCGTGACAAAGTTAAAACTTGTTTAAAACACTCATGAAACCTTTATTTTGTTAATTTGGGTGTTCAAACGACCGCCACAGAAATTCTGACTGCCAACTTGCGATGACTTGCGTCCTCGTTTGATTAGGGCTTAAAACTAGATCAAAATAACGGAGAATCACCTGTGACAGGTACAGTCACGTGATACTGACCACGTACATGACATGTACGTCAAATGTTGATGTTAATAATAATAAGTGTCAAAAAGAGATATATTAAAGGTGCTTAAGACTAGAAAAGCTACTGTTTTAGGTGGCACTGTTTTACTAACAGAGTTCCAGAGTGGAACGATTTGGTTGAAGTAGGAGACCTGAGAAGTGTTAGTTTAACAAGAAGGAATTTTAGACACAAGGTTAATATATTCTTTATAGTATATATTATACCAAATGAAAATGTAATGATTTTAATCACCTCGCTTAACTCAACCTGAAAAAGATGACTAAGCATTGTGCTAAATAATATCCGGTATCCGGCAATGCCTATCTGGTCACATAGCAAAGATCGCTATCTAGTCCATCCCGACATACTAAGAGATGAATAAAAATTTCCTCACGATGATTATTTTCCAATACAGTCACTGAATAATTATATTACCTGCAATAATACTCCCTCTACCTGGTCCTCTATTTGGATGGTTCAGCATGTACATTCCTACATCGTAGTTTTCACCACCTTTATCACAGCGAACACGTGATGGAAGGCCATATTCTTCAGCAGCTTTTGTAAAAAGTCGCAGAACTGTTTCCGCTTTATTGTTTGAAGATGCATGTAAAAAAATTGGTAGTCTTGTGTAGCCATCAACACCTGCATGGACTACAATTCTCCATCTGCAAAATGTTTACATTAACAAGATTGACGCTGATAGTCAATAGCTCCAACTATTCAGATGAATTACATAAGATTAAGAACAAGCTTATGACAGACGGACGGACGGACGGACGGACAGACAGACAGACAGACAGACAAACAGACAGACGGGTTAGATGGGTTAGACGGGTTAGACAGGTTTACGGTGGCTCAGAAGGGACATAGCATTGCATCTCTTTTTTTATGACTCATTTCTTGTTAATGCGCCACTTATCAGTCATTCCACACTTTTTAAGCCGCGCATCCATTTTTACCGCCACTTATTTCGCCACTTACTTCGCCACTTATTGGTTTGCTATATTTAATAATTTAACTTAAATAACACTAATTTCGCCACATTTTACGTATCAACAAAGATGCTGCAGTAGTACCACATCAAAGACGATCTCGACGTCACGATGTTTGGAAAGCTTATTTTTATCACATTATTCTGTTCAACGAGAGCAGTGCTTCCTAAATATAATCCCGTCTTGGCAGGAGAAACGACAAGTCGCAATGACCTGATAGTAAAGTACTTCGATCTTGGTCTAAAGGCGTGTGAAATTCTGAATTTCATTACAAATGTTCACGGTTTTAAGTTAAGCCTCAGACAGCTCAAAAGAATTTTACAAGCACGTGGATGTCGCAGAAGGGATGAAGTTAATTTTGACGAGGTTGTCCGGATAATGGAGTGTGAATTGAGAGGAAGTTCAAGTTTACTCGGCTACAGGGCGATGCACCAAAGACTTACAAATGACCACGGACTAGTTGTAACAAGAAGTATGGTCCGACAAATCCTAAAAGTCCTAGATCCAGAAGGTGTGCAGGCGCGATCGAGACATCGATTACGAAGAAGGATGTATTATGCCAAAGGTCCAAACTACTTATGGCATATTGACGGTTATGATAAACTTAAGCCGTTTGGCTTCTGTATTCACGGAGGAATAGATGGCTACAACCGTCGTATTCTATGGCTATTCATTTTTTGTTTGATCTCTCGCTAAGGATTCGTTATATTCTGCCATTTGATCTTCCAACAACCTGCTGCGTTCCATTGATGTGCCAATTAGATTGCTAGTAGACGGGGTTGAGCTGTCAAATGTGTTCTCCGTGATATGCGATAAAGGTACTTCATCGTCGCTATCAGTGGTGATATGCGATAAAGGTAGTTCATCATCGCTATCAGTCCAAAAAATATCTTCATAGAGTTTTGTCATAAGATAAAGCCTGCACCTAGATAATCGGTAGCGTGTAATGTACTGACCTAATGTGAATCCATCTTCAATTATTTCTTCACATTGAAAATTTCCAAGAGTAAGTCGCATCTCACTACATTTTCCAAAAGAACTTTTTCCCTCTGGAAAAAATACATTCTTAAGTTGGTCAATTATCTCCTCCTTTGTCGCATTTATTCCGACATCAATGTCACGTGTTCCGCCACCATTGACTAAGCGAATTGAAATATATCTTTGTTGCTTCCTGTCAAAGTGCTGCCAGCCAACGCGAATTTTTCTGGAAACTACTTTGCTGGCACCACCTTTTTGCTTGACTTGCTTCACTGGCAAAGTTTCAGTTTTTTTCTTCTTGGACAATCTTTGGCCTGCAAATTTCTCTTTCAATGTCCCAAGGAGGCTTCTCTTTTTGTCTGCGGTGGTTGCTTTGATAGCAGTGTCAGCAAAAGCGCGGAGTGCCAATATATCACCACGGCGTATCAAACCAAGAACTTGTAATTCTTCATCCTTTGCTTCTTTAACAGCAGTCAAATCCATCTACACGTTGATGAATAAATACAGTTATATAGAGTGCTGTTTACACAAATGTTAGTACATCATTGTGGATAAGGGTATTATACTAGCATGTGCAGGTAATAGCCAACGTAATTTTGTGTGCATGACTGTTGTTGTCGTTGCCACAGATATTGTGCATGCTGGCGTCGTTTGTTTGTCAACCGCGTGTAGTTTGAAATATAAAAACTTTACTAGCAATAACTCGTGTTTTCTCGTTGTTTAATTTAAATACTTTTTTACTGTTTCGGTATTGTAAAAAAAGAACAACTATATGAGGTAAATATACCCTAATTACTTCAATTAACTCCTTCCTTGAAGTAATGCCGCAAATACAAGCAAAAATAATATTAAGTGCCTTTTAATGGACGACACACGTTTTTCATTGATGCAGTGCCTATCTAGTACAAAAATTACACCATTTATTAAATAAATAGACGCCTTGCCCCCCTCCCCCCAGTGTATAAAATTATTTAGACAAGCCACGCGATTACTAAACGCTGTCAATTTTCGACAATTATATTAAATGTGTTGTTCATTTATATTTTAACAGTTCAAAAGAGGCTTAGTGGCTCGGACCGCTGGCCTGGGAGCCTCATCCCCATGAATAGTGATTCACGAAAGCTAGGCTCCCAGGCATAATAGGCGGACGTGACGTATTATAGAAAAGTCTATTCAATTTCTTGGATGTAAACATCAAAGCTAAATATTTGTATTCAATTCGCGATTCGCCGATACATTATAGCACACCATAATGTACACAAAAACGATTCTTTGCAGATTAACTCTGCCCGACAAAGATTATTATTTCTGGAATATATAAATACGTACATAACCTACTTCAATATTCTCAATGCAATGTTTTTATTACCAAATTACCATATGCGCCCAACTATAAAGTACAAACTTAGATGTATTGATATTGACAGTTGCAACAATGTCAAATTACAAACCTTTTCTAAGCGGAACTTCTCGCATACTTCACTTGATACACTTCTGTTGTCTTTCAGGAAGTTTACAACCTATGAAATAAACGTACGTCTATTTGTGCGTATACGACACGTAGGTTTCAGAAAATCCCCATGAGTCATTTAAACAATAGACTAAAATGTGGCATTAATAATAATATAATAATAATAATATAATATATTTACAGTATATAGCGCTAACTCCAAATTGTCCAATGCAAAGCGCTTTACAATAAAAGAATTAATCCTGATAGACTAAAATGTACTAATAGACTAAAATGTGGCATTACCTGGTCGATCTCGCCAGATGACATCTTTTACTGTATGATATCTCTTCTTTTGATTGAGTTTATAATTCTCGAAGGCAAAACGTAATGGCGTAAAAAAATTCGCTTCCAACCGCACTTTCGAAATAACCGGCGAGAAATATATGTGGCGAAGTATTAAAGTGGCGAAATAAGTGGCGAAGTAAGTGGCGAAGTAAGTGGCGAAGTAAGTGGCGAAATAAGTGGCGGTAAAAATGGATGCGCGGCTTAAAAAGTGTGGAATGACTGATAAGTGGCGCATTAACAAGAAATGAGTCATAAAAAAAGAGATGCAATGCTATGTCCCTTCTGAGCCACCGTACAGGTTAGATAGGTTAGATAGGTATGGTGGCCCAACGTTATCAAACAATTTAATCATTGTATCTTTTATTTTCATTGCTTTTTTTATATGTGCTTGAAATTTTATCACTGTAACTTTTACACAACGACTTTTTTTTTTAATTAAAATTATTTCATGAAATAAAGTTTTAGAAAATACTACGGCCCAACATAGTCATAATTTTCTTTTTTTTTTTAACGGACCAGCGTTGTCAAATGACGCGACCAAGAAGACTGGGTTCTATAAATATTCCCACCATGCTTTTTGTTTCGCGTTGTTTCACCGTACTTGTAGTTCATTGCCGTTCATATAATTTTAGTTAAAACACTATGAAACGTAAACAGGGAAAGGCTGGGAAAGAACAATGGGATGATTTTGAAAAGAGAGTTGGCATGAAGAGAACAGGAAATGATGCTAAAAAAGCTGCTGGGACGAAGCTGCCGACTGATATCCTTGTTCAACGGATGTCACCCACTGCTTCTGGTCGCTTGAAGAAGTTTGAACCTTTGGACACGCGTGATTTCATCCCGTTTGATGACTACGATGAGCTAACATTGTCCAATATCAAAGAAGCATGTGAAAACGTTTACAAAGCTCCTGAAGGCTCTTGTGATATCCTTGCCTCCGACAGAGGGCCCTCGTGCACCAAACTTGACCAGCTGAAAGGTAAAAAGGTTTTCTTCATTCGATTTATTCCTCCTTCTGATGTGGGTAATAAGGATAAAGTGCAACCCTTACCACCTAGGATGGGTACATCTACTACATCGGTTCCAATCAACTTGTCAAGCACATATCAGCTGTTGCATCCAAGTCCCTATCGATTAGTCAGTTGCTTAAAGCAGGGAAACTTGTCAAACCACCAAAGCAAAATCTGGCCACCCTAGAGTTGGAAACATTTGACATAGAACAAATGCAGTGGCTTAAAAATGGTTTATACCAATTCGATATTAAAGTGAATAAATTTGCTAGTGGAGCATTTAGAGATGCATATCAAGCTACAGCCACTAATCCTGGAGTGCAACCTAAGCTGTGGGTGATAAAGCAGTATCAAGAAGATTCTGTGAATACTATCACTTGTGACCTCAACTTGACACTGGAGGATCATACCAGGAAACAAGTACAAATGCATATGGCTGCAAGAAGTATGACCAAGTCATTTGCTGCTAAAGTACCACAAGAATTTGGGGAGACCTTCCAATATAATAAAGCATATTATGCAGTATATAAAGATCGGCCTGTAACAGTTGAAGAGTTTGTGGAGGGAGAGTTTCACAAATATGTAAATAATGATGGGAATTGCATGACCCCCCCTAGTGAAGAATTAGTTTCTGTGTCTGAGAAGGCAGAATGTCTTGTGCATTATAGCTACATCAACTTTCAGAAGAAGTTAATGCTGCTCGACATTCAGGGGTCCTCATACACTTTGTATGACCCAGAAATAGCCACATTGGATTTGGTTAGCAATGGTGAAGTATTGGGCATTGATGAAATTTTTTTTTGTGCTGGAAACTTATCAAAAGTTGGAATCCAACAATTTATTGCACAGCATAAATGTAATGACTACTGCAAAATGCTCCAGTTGGAATCACTATAAATATGTATAAACATATAACACTATTATACAAGTGTACAGTCTGCATGTTTATGTTTTATGTTGTTGGAAACAGAACTATTGTTATATAAGCATATTAATGTTGATATTGTTACATTTTTCAGATTTAATAGTTAAAGTTCATTGTAAATCTATTGTAAAACCTCAACACTTAATGCTAAGCTTATTTAGTTAAATGTTGATAAAATAGATTACTAATCAAGCCTTGGTAAAGTTAATAAAATCACTGTATGTTGTGATTTTTGTGGAGTACTTGTAAAAAGTACATACCAGTGACCAGTGGTGTGGCCAGGGTTGACCAATTGGGGAAGGCACCAAGTAACACTTCTGAAGAGGAAGGGGGGGGGGATGCCCCTGATACATTTTGAAATTTAGGGTTTTTGAAATGCCATTTCCTGCTTTTCAGGGAAAGAATTTATAGAATTCTGAAGGTGATAAAATACCAAAATTGAATATTTACATTATTTTTGTCAGGATTGTCACAAACTTTGCAGTCAGCTTAAAATATGTGTGCATACAAGTATGTTAGTGAAAATAGTGTGTGGCAGTGATTCTTTAGTCACATGTACATGCAGGGAAAACACATTGTCATTGACATGGATTGGCCCAAGGGTCATCCCAAACATAAGAACCCAACACAGAGATTTATGTTTATTAACTCAACACTAAAATTTAAATATGTAATAGCTGAACAGTCCTGGCCCGGCAAACATCAATTCTGGATCTGTTTCTGGTACATACTTTAAAGGAAGTGTAATTACATGTAATTATGTTTTCTTTTGTTGTGCTTTCTAAAACACAACCTTGCTCTTGATAAATCTATAGGCATCAATAGCATCCTTACATGTAACTGTGTCAACATTTGGAAGGAATTGTGAGCATTGTCTCGCAATATTTTCATCCATGTAACCAAGCATGTCTGCATCCATAACACCAGAAACCTCAGCCACATCTTGCAATTGATCCTGTGTCAATGGAATCCCCATATTTCTTCCTCCACACTGTTCAGGAAAGTTGAACATGTGGTTTGGTACCCCAGTAGGAATTTCCAGGTTTTCTTGATTACGAATTCTGTGACTGTTCCAATTATTTACAAATGTGTCACACTCTCGCTGTACAATTGGTAGATAGACCTAGGCTAGTAGTTGCCTGTTGGTGAGATCATGGGGATCATACTCCCTTCCTCGTAGTAATGCATTTAATTGAGCCTTAAAATATTTCTCGAGTCTTTCATGAATATCTCGCCACCATCTCTCGATCTTGTTAGTAGTTGAGGGACCATAAATTACAGAATGCAGTGGATCATCCATAATCCCAAACTGATTCATCAGGTAAGCTTGAATTGTGGACATTTTGCCTGTTTCTGTTCCTTTGTCTACTCTAAGGAATTGTGGTAATACCTCTGTTCGGTAAAGGTATTCCAGATACTTCTTGCCCACTATTAAAGTGTTTATGAAACGAAATTTTTGACTTTCATTTTTCTTGATGTCCTAAGGGTTTTTGAGGCGCTGAACACCGTGAGCTAGTTTATTTTTGACGCAGAGCACTAGAAATTCTCTTTTATTCACTCTGAAAGTGACCATTTAAATAAATAAGGCATCCGAAGTCTGGGACCGAGTGATGACGTCACTAGTTAGAGTCGTGTTTGTCCAAAGGAATATCAACAGTAGAATTACAGTAAACACACTGCGTTAAAGTTGGTAAAATGTCAGATTTAGAGTCGAGTTCAGACAATTCAAACCACTGCTCGCCTGCTAGTGGCATCAGTAAAGAAAGTAGTGATAGTGATAGCGACGAGTTTGTCTTTCGAGATGATTTCTTGCCCTATCAAGAAGAACCTTTGACAAGTACTAGCGATAATGAAGACGAAACGAACGACGACAATGTTGAAGACGAGGATGGGATTTCCAGAGTTATTTTGGAACGCCGATTCGGAAAAGAAATCCCGTTAGAACAGTGGTAAGTGTTTACGCATCCTTTTATACATTTATTGCTGTGACTTGTAATTAATGCCATTTTTCGTTGTTTGATTTCAGGTGTACGTGTGGCAGTTGTGATCATTCACTTCTGGTTGGCTCAAGGGAATTTCGCTGCTGCAAAGAAATTGTTGAAGCGTCAGGGAAATTTACGTTCGAAGGGTTAAATGTTGGTTGTATATTGAGCCACGCAGATTTTAGCCCTTTGACTAACCGAACCGTCCTATTACAAGTTGGCCCTTTGCTAAAGGACAAAAATGGCAAAAGATACAGAAAGTGTGGTCACACAGAAAACGAGTAAGTGTTCATGAATAAACAAGGTGTTAACCTGTTAATTGTGCATTTCTACTTATATATTTATTACGAACTGTTCTTGAAAACTAGCAGGCTTATTTTGATCAATTCCACTTAGGTTTTTACGTGCAGTTGCCTATCGTTGGCTTGCCAGATGGCTGTTTGGTGAGATGGGCTGGGAACACACCCGACCTCTGTCAGCTTGCATTTACCACTACCTAAGGAGCACATTTACGTCGAAAAACTCTACAGGTTATGTGTCAGGGCAAGAGCGAGCTACCGAATCATAAACAGTTTAACAAAGTATTTAATATACAAACGGAGTAAAATAAATTATTGATGTTGTGGTGTTTATATGATGTATACAGTAGCATGAATACAAAATTGAAAACAAGCATCAAACCTATTCAAAAACGCACTATACTATAGCATGCCTTCAATGAGTATTGAAGGCATTAATAAATAAATACACAAAATCGTTGTTAGCTAGTCAGGCTATCTGGGCTTGGTTTCTTTTAATACAAACACCCACTTAGCCAAAAGAAAATTATTCAGGGCCATTGTGGTCAGTGGCGTAGCCAGGGTCTTGAGTTTGGGGGGGCAAGAACCTCGATCTCCTAGGGGGGTCTGGGGGCATGCCCCCCTGGAAAATTTTGGATTTCCAGGGTCTCTGAAACACTATTTCCTGCATTTTGAGGCAAGTATTTAAAAGTAATCTGAAAGCCATAAATTACATAATTTTGTTGAAATCAAACCAGAACATAGAATGATACATGTCAGAATATCTTTAGATTTATTTATGAACAAGTTGAAAATGTAAAAACAAGTTGGAGGCATTTTGTATATACCTTAGTATTGTAATTTATAGCATATGCATGCCTGCTAAATATATAACACATTACTAGTCTACTCACTTGGCCTTAAAACAATGTAGCCCCCCCCTACAAGTTTCTCAACGGATTTAAACTTTTCACGAGAACGGTCTTGGAGACCATTGGGGGGGCGACCGCCCCCCCTCGCCCCCCTTGGCTACGCCACTGATTGTGGTAGTACGTAGCCTCCTTTGCAGCCATTCTTAGGGTCAGCTAGTGTACAACCCTAAGAATGTCTGTAAATGAGGCTATTGTGGTAGTGTCAGGTTTAATAAGTCTTGAAACTCTTTGGGTCGGCTACTCTGGAATATCGACAGGACAGTGGGAACGGGGGTGTCCTTTCATGGGTAATTGGCATTTTTTGCAACATCTTGGTCTTTTAGTCTGTGGTTGGTGTGCTACTGTCTCCTTTGCCATCTGCTCAGCTTGGTTTTCACCTTGAGAAAAATCCAACTTTGTTTAATATATATAATATAATTGATAATTCTACATGCGTCACACCAAAATATATAAAATTGGTCAGTATATGATTGTACACTTAGTTTAATATACAGGCATTTTTACCTGATGGGAAGAGTTCTGCAACTCTTCGTTTCCTTGCATTCCTGTTCTCTATAGCATCTTCTCGGGGTGTCTTGTTAGGAAACTGGGTGTTTAATGGATCTGGGACCTTTGCTTTATATTTCTGTTTCATGTTATTTAGTTTTTCTTCAGGTGTGCTGAAAAGGACATGTTTCATATTTTCCACATAAACTAAAAAATCAGAAAAACATAATGCATTATATATATATAATTCAGAGTTTACAGTTCAAACACATTGCACTTACTATAGGAAGGTGGTTCAGCAATGTTGCGGACAACTTCTTCTCCAAATTTGAATTTTGGGTAGGTGATGTTGACATAGTTTTTTCCATCCTTTGTTGTTTTCGTCTGACGCTTAACATTCTCATTAAAGTGGAGAATGGCTAATATGTGTCTATGTGGATGAAAATGACAACCAAGTTATTTGATGTTTATACACTATAAAGATGGCCACTAGGATTTTATATTTTCTATATATGCATATATTTTCACTTTTCCAGCCTTGTTCTTGCATAAAGGTTTTTCTCTATTATAAATATAAGAATGAGGTTCAAAAGGCTAATTCTAGTGGTTATGCACCTATCAACGACCGTCCCTGGGGGTACAACCCCGGGACATACCAAGGGGGAAATAGGGGAATACAGGGTGATTAAAAGTGTGTTTTGCCCGGGGACCCAGGGGGAATCACAGAATTCACCAAGGCGATTTGGGGAGGGAGAGAGGGGAGGGGAATTTTTTCCACAGGTACACACGTTTCGTGGGCTCAGCTATGCGCAAGTGTTCAAATATCATTCTCTCAGCGTGTAGTCTTTTGTAAAATGTCTTCGGAAATCGAGGTAGGTTTAAATCTGTATTGTTACGATGAAATAACGTCTTAATTAACGCAAGCTGCAAGCTCAACTGCAAATGGCGGTACTGTTTATATATACGCATAGAATCTACATTTCTAACATTGTATTTGCAGTTAATTGTTTCATTGTAGTAATATATATTCTTGCCCTGGGGGGAGGGAGGGGAAATGAAGAACTTTAAAACCTGTTTTTGCAAAGTCCCGGGTTGTCCCAGGGATAGGTGCATTATAAAAGAATATAAATTGCACTGAGCCATCTTTGTGAATTTGTGGTATTGTCGTGATCAATAACTGCAGTCCCAGAAACCTTTGGATTACTAAGCTGCAAACACTAAGGTGGTTGTGTACATGTAAGCACTAACAATATATAAATTACATACCTGCAGTAAGTTCCAAGCCATGAAAAACAAATCATTTTTGGATGCCACTGGTTTAAAGTAGAGTGAAATCCCTCCAAAGAACTAGTCTGTGCATCAGGAGAAAGTTTCTTGACATCATTAAGGATAGACTTTTTCATAATAATAGCTTGCAACTTGTCATAGGCTCTGGTTCCTACAATGTAAAATGTATACTGGTAACACAAAGTATGTAGTGTAGATCATTTTCATAAGCAATATATATATATATAAATGTTATAGCATCTGGGACATGATCTTCCAGTTGGTCTTTTACCAGGGCCTCGAATTCTAGCCTTGTGAATGAGATATCTTAGTTTCCTTTATATAAAGTTCAACAACAAAAATAATTCAATAAAATTACATGACTTTTCTAAATCCTTTCAATTATTCTTACCAATTTTAATCCACTTTCGATTCTCCAGTTCTTCATGAGCACATTTTGGAAACAGTGGATCAGGGTGGTGATCGTGCTTATTAGCAACGTGTCTTATAAATGATTTCCACTTTGCCAAAATTAGGTTGCTGAAGCCTTTAATAGATGATGTAGAGCACCAATAGATGTGGTTTCGTACTGCTTTTGTCCATTTACCAATTCGTTCACAACCTTTTTCTTTGCTAGCAGCTACCATTTTAACAATGCTTTTAGCTATATGCCCTTGATAAAAAAAATGTTGAATTGTTGGATGGGTTTCCCTCAGCCATTTGGCTACTCCACGATGTCGGTCTGATATAAACACTGGAATGGTTAATCCAGCAACTGTAAGTAAAAAATAAAAGCACAACTTTGCCCCTTCTAGTTCCATTGCATTACTATTTCCAGTCTGATTTGCCTGCAATAATAACATAAATGAGCTTTACTATTCACTGCATGTTAGCAGACACATACTGTCACACACACATCTACTGTATATATATTATATACATACATACAGTATCTCATGTTATATTATATGCTAGTAAGCTACTGTATATAGCTATATTTTGAACATACTTGTAACAAATCAAAGTGGACAATTTTCATTATGGTGGTGCAGAACATTGTATACACCCCAAATTTAGCTGAATGGCCCATGGAATCAAACCTGCCATCCCCACACCAAACTGATTCTGTGATGCCTTTGAGTGACTCGATCAAGGTGGACTGATAGGTTTCCCAGTGAAGTAGAATGGTAGGAAAAATGAACCTACTCTGGTGATAGAAGTAGGTCCTTGATGTGTATGCTGCTATACTCATGTGCCTGAATACTAAAATAATCTTGCTCACTGATGCACCTGCCATAAGTATGGCAAAACTTAAAAGGACATTTCCAGCTGGGTATCTCCCAAAAACAAACGGCTGGCTTCTCCATTTAAATGATTCCCCACCACATGAGGCACAATACTGAAAGACTGTCACCATTGTACCATTTTGGTGCATCTTGACTTTGGGTTTTTCTGTTTTGCACTTAAAGCAAAACAAAGAAAACAGACTCAACAGTGCTCTATGGAATACAATAAACTTTGGTTCATCTTGGCACTTGGTATTAGGAGGTACACTGCAAAACAAAACAAAAAGTTATTTTAAACCAAGACAAGGGTATAATCATAATAAACTCTAAACAACCTTATTGAGATAAGAAACAGAGCTGTCTATATGCCGTCAATTCTGCGCTACAGAGTAAAACAGTTCATATAAAATAACTTAAAATATAAAAATATAATGTAACATAGATCACTTTACCGGATTATATTTCTCGAAGACGTCTCATCAGAAAGCATCTCTCCATCATCACCATTGTTAGTTTCGTCAGCCTCTAGTTCGAGAACATCCCACTCCAGATCATCTTTTGGATTGCACTCATCAATTTCCCCATCTGATTCTATCGTTTCTGTGTCACTTTCTACCGGTTGGTGAACAGATCTTATAGTCTCCATAGGCCGACATTCTTCTATCTCACAGTTCTCATTAGATTGGGTTTGCAACGACTGCAAGAAGAAGGAAAGAGCAACGAATTTTAAACAGCTTTTTATTTCAATAATATAACCTTATAACACTACACAGTCGCACATGTTTGCTTCGAAACCGCATACAATGCAAACTAACCTTTATCAAATTTCTCTTCTCACTCCTCTCGTTAAATAATTTTTTCCGCAATTGGGCATTTCTATCTTTACTCTTTCGTAAACGTTCCTTGTATTCGTTTATCTCCTTCGCAGATTCGCAGTCTTTGCTTTTAATTAAACTACTAGTAGATGGTGTACTGAAACAACACTCGTCAGTAAACGCTCCAGATTCACGCTCGTTTGTATCCACCAATGTAAATGTCTGTAAATCCTTCACGCGAGTCTTTGTTGCTGGTGCAGGTAAACAACTGTCTGCGCTCTGACTATGCCTCAAGATCTACAAGTAACAAATCCTCATTAGATAAGACAAATCTGCATATAGATAAGCAAACCTACTTACCTACACAACTTTACAAAATTCGTCACGAATTAAATTGTTGCTTGATTAGACTTAAGCTTACCTGTCTGCGTTCACGAGCAGAAACAATACGGGTCGGTTGTTCATGTACAACGGTGTCTATTGTTGGATACGCGTTCTCTCTATCAAGCCATCTTTTCCCTTTGAATGTATTTTCCATGTTGACAATAATATCCAGACGCTGAGTAAAACAGTGAGGCTCGAAGTGGGCTGAACATAGGGCCGAATATGAAGAAGGTTGCCAGTTCGGTCGGTGCTTTTGGACAAATTTTGTCCACAAATTCTTCATCTTGCCCTCCGCTTTGGGAAAACTATGCATTGATATCCCTTCAGTAAGAGAACTGTTTTTGCAACTTACGTTACCCGGACCGCCAGCCACGCAGTATTTCCCCAACTGTTTCTGTTTATTTTTTGAACGACTACAACCTTCGTCTACACTGTTTGAAGATGCCATCTTCGCTGTGACTGACTCTAACCAGTGACGTCACACAAGCTGTTTGGCCGCGCGGAAGTCCGGACGCCTTTTCCTTCAAGATAGCAGTTTTTGATGCGGAATTTAGGGTATTTCTATTTGTTGTAGCAAAAAAAAAATATGCTCACCGTATTCAGGGCCTGAAAAACTATTAGAAACACGAAAAAAAACGGAACCGAGAATTTCGTTTCATAAACACTTTAAGGGATTAGAGTTGGAATAGCAGACAAACAGGAATAGAATTTTGCGTGAGAATGTGGCCATGCATCCATATACACCCAAGGGGAATGTTGAATTCTGGTAACCGCAAAGTTTGTCATGGCTATCCAAGGAAATAACCCACAAAGGCCCTTCAGATGTAAAGGGCTGTTTTACCTTCTTACCCTTCTTCTGCAAGGTCCTACCTTCAAGACCTTCAGGATCCAAATCGTACATTAAGTTGTGAACAAGATGACGAGGTACTTTGACATTATACTGAGTTCTTAACTTCTGGTTCATGGCCCTATATCCAAGTAATTTCCCTGGCCCTTCTAGTTCTGTTTGAACTGCATCTGATATGGTTTGCAGTGGAACACCATAATCAATGTAACTGATGTTAAATAAGCGTAGGCGTCTGTCAAGAGTTGGTAAGCTCCATTTATAATGTGCATAATCTCGCTGGACAAAGTCCAAAATCTCGGATCGTTTTAAATTTTGACGTACGTAGCTAGATAGATCAGCTTTTAACTGAATATCCTCTTTCCAATCCGCCATTTTGAAATTTTAGCGTAAGGGATAAAGATAGAACCCAGTCTTCTTGGTCGCGTCATTTGATAACGCTGGTCCGTTCAAAAAAAAGAAGAAAATTATGACTATGTTGGGCCGTAGTATTTTCTAAAACTTTATTTCATGAAATAATTTTAATTAAAAAAAAAGTCGTTGTGTAAAAGTTACAGTGATAAAATTTCAAGCACATATAAAAAAAGCAATGAAAATAAAAGATACAATGATTAAATTGTTTGATAACGTTGGGCCACCATAGATAGGTTAGATAGGTTAGATAGATTAGATGGATGGATTAGACGGATTAGATAGATATAGATTAAATAGATAGATAATTAAGTTAATGGCATTGCAGCTAGAAACTGAATTGCGTATAAACTTTACATAAAAATTGGAAGTTGTTAAAAATCACAAAATTTTAAATCCTAAAACGTAATATATACATGGTATGCTACAATAATTACTTATAAATATATATGTATAAGTGGGCATTAAAACTAATCTATTAAAAAGTCTTTTTACTTGAACTACTATATATATAAAACATATAAAACTAATTCCTCAGTCTGTCAGTCTTACACGCAGGGACGTTAAATTTGTGTCTGTTTCTTAAATTAACGGTGGATTTGTTGAGCTCAGGTAATAGATATAGTTTATGGGTGGTATTACTGCATATTTCCTCAAAGAGCTTGGTTGTGTATACCACACACCTTATTAGCTTGTGGTTTCCATCTATATGCCAGTGCTTGGGGTCCAGGCACCCAGTATTTGCGCCGTCTAATTGACTCCCTCCATCTTTGATGGACACCAGTTGGGTCTGTTCTGAGAAGCGACTGTCTAACTCGTTCCCACTGGACTCTTATGCCTTTGCTTCTCATATAACCCATGAGCATCCTTAGGCCAATTCCAGAATGTTCTCTTTGTGCCTCTCTGGTAACTATGTCCAATTCTTCATTGCTTTTGTTACTGTATGCACCTTGTGGACAAATGTTACACATGTACATTAGCATATTTAAAACATAATGTAGGTCTTTCATACATTCAACGTAAATGGGGCAATATTGTGGGGATTAGTACATAAAAAATCAAACCATCAATACCTCATACATGGATGTGCTGGGAACACATTTAAAAGTATTGGTTGGAGCTAACCTGCCAGAACCATGACGCAGACACACTGGTGTAATCAGTTGTAATTTACAACGGAACAATAAGTATAAATATTTGACATTTTTTGACAAGACAGGCAAAACTTTCTGGTTCCAGCCAAACATATCAAACATTTACCGGTACTTACGATGAGCAAACATGAACTAATTAGTCTCTGGAAAGACACATGTCCACAACAACACTAAAACACATTTGGAGACCAGGTTCAGAGAGGCTATACAATTACGTTGTCACAACGTTGTGAGAACGTTAGACTTTCGTTGTCACAACGTTGTGCGTGAACGTCCCGACAACGAAAATTTGTAGACAGCTGACAACGTCCTCACAACGTTGTGTGAAGGTTGTGACAACGTCCTCACAACGTTCTCATATAACGTTGTAGCAACGTTGCCTAAACGTTATCACACAACGTTATCAGAACGTTGCCATATTACGTTGTAACAACGTCCTAACAACGTAATGAAACACTGCGGAAAACACCGGCCTTGCACAGCGACTGATTTTAATGGCATCGAAAGTTAAAACATGAGACGTTCTAAAACTCGCACGCGAATATTTTTTTCTTACACTTAAAACTTAAATGAATAAAGTTCAACACAGATATAAATCATCGCAATTATTAACCAATCCGCTGAATATTAAAAAGAATCAATTACATTTGTTTGAACGATATTCGTTTATTTAAAACTATATTTATTTACGAAATACTTTATACAAATAAAAATACATGATATATGCGTAATAAGAAGCTATGGAAAAAATAAAGCATGTCTTCTGAAACAATCATGTATTATCAGTAATCACAAATAGCAAGAAAGGTTTACTTTACACGTACATGATAAAAATGTCTTTGATTTACTTAAAATTATACAGAGAGAATAATACATGGGAAGTGGGGAAATATGAAATTTATTTCGAGTGTTGACCAGGATATCTCACGAGTGAGCAAAGCGAACGAATGAAATATTCTCGCCATGCAATACGAGAAATAATTTCAGATTTCCAAACACCTATATATTGTTCTGCTTATTATATAGAGAATAGTGCTATATTGCCCCACAATCGACACATGTGAGATTATTGATTTTATTAGTGGCGGAAACATCAATAAAGCATTCTATTTTATATAATAAAATGTATTATAATAAAATATATTATATAAAATTAACAGAAATCACTTTTCTTCTTGATGACCAACATCTTTTCGTTGTTGATCTGTACTGGTGTGCTAAACAATTTATAAAATGAAATTATAGATAAGAATCGCTGCAAATATACTTGCTGGTGACAGATTATAATATAAAAATTACTTTTATGGAAACAAGTAGAATGTTTTTAGAAATACTAAATTATATATACTCTTCAAAGTGAATCATAAAATTAATTGAAAATGTTTAGTTCAAAACATGTTTGTTTGTTTTTCTCATTAATTAAAAGTAAACACCAAGTTTAAAACAAATCACAATTTTATCAGTTCTGTACCACATTTACAGACCCTGATGTTTGATCAATCAGTTTACAAGTGTATTTACAGCAGCTCGTCTTTGGTTTGCCTTCGTAAATGTCCATAAAGGCTGCTCATACTTTATCTCTTTATCTAAGACATATGATAATGGCATATGTAGCTACATGTACTTCTCAATTTTAGATTAACAAAATAATTTTAAAGGTTTCATTTACCTTGGATGATCTTGCACCACCAGGTCTGTGAGGAGCATGCTTCAAAGTTTCAGAAATATGTTCCTCGATTTTCAAACTGTTCACATTTTTGTGAGTTCTCACACAAGCTTCTGTAAATATAAATACATAAGTTCGTATCAGTACAAGAGTATGTTATGTATTAATTTATTAAACAAACTTTAATATAGATGACAAATTTCTTAATGTAGATATGTTTCGGCATAACTTATGCCATGTTCAGTACAGGAATGAAATATTAGAGTTATAAACAGGTGATTTAATAATGATATACATGTACGTGTATATTGAATAACTTGTAATTAAATAACTTGTAATTCTAATTAACATATATTATATTATTATATAACTTGTAAATAACTCCTGTACAGAACATGGCATAAGTATATGCCGAAACATGTCTACATTAAAAGAAATTTGTCATCTATTTAAAGTTTGTTTTATAAATTAATAGATAACATAAATAAAGGATTTAAACTGAATGACCAGTTTTTGACCACTAAAGCCATGAGATAGCCACAAGTTTTAGCTGGGCTGAAAGTCCTTGAAAATTGAGCTTGTAATCCCGAGGAAGATAGACGAATTTACCTGACCTGTGCAGTAAATTTTAAAGGAAGTACTTTGTACATGTACCAGTCATTTTTTTCCCTGTTATTAAAATTGTGTCATACCGTAATTACCCATTGTGTATAGGTTCAGGCAAACTCCTAAATTTCAGCCCAGACTTAACTGGTTTTGATTAGCAATACCTTCACATGTTTGATTGCTTGGTTCCTTAGAAACACTCAATCAAGATATCATTGCGACAAATATTGTACTCACTTATGATTAAATTGCAGAAGTTTAGGCTTTTAAATGAGTCCTTTTCTTTTCGTCCCTTAAAACTGTAGTATGACCAGAGGCCATTCGTACCAAGCTTTGTCATCATTCGCCGAACAGTATCACCAACATTGTGACCACACAAAGAAGCAAGGTAGCTAACCTGAAGAATGAATTTGAAATTATTACATTGTTTATTCCATAACACGCCACACGTACGTCAAACTTATAAAAAAATTTGAAATAATACGAAATACATACCATATTCAGATTAAAACTTTCATCATTCAGCCTCATACAAAACTCGTCCATTTCTTTTTTTGTGCTCAAGGGCTTTGGTAAGACATCGTCGATTATAAAGTTCGCACTTGACTCAACACGCCTCACCCTCTATTGCCTCAACAACATTAACATTTCTTTTTGGTTCTCAATTATCGAGTCCAGTTTAACCAGAACACTTGTCTGAAAACCTGGAATAATATTTGAACATTAGCATCATGTATCATATCAATTAATGAATAATTATTACTGAGCTGATTAACACTTTTTTTAACTTGACAGTGATCAGACTGATTAATAATTCTCTCAAAGTCATTAATAATTCATGAAGGAAAATTCAAAAGAAATCAATATTTAATCAGTATTTAGAAATCGGAGGAAGATTACAGTCGAATTTAGCAAACTTTAAAGTCGATTTTCTCTTAAAAATATTGATTCGTGTGAGAAGCTATATACAACACTTCATCCTCCGATGTCTGGATACAGCCAAGCTGGTTAAAAAAACTCGACTTCGCCTCGTATTTTCAACATGCTTGGCTGTATTTAGAAATCGGAGGAAGAACACGGACTCGTGTTGGATATATTACTTAAACACCTTTAACCCTTTATAATCCAGGAGGTTTCCTTATTGACGAGTAAAATCAGGTGGCGTTAGCCAGAGTAAAATCGTCTGGCGTTAGCCAGAGTAAAATCGTCTGGCGTTAGCCTGAGTAAAATCGTCTGGCGTTAGCCAGAGTAAAATCCATCCTCGTACCCAGGGTCTTATCTCCGCTCCCCCGCCCCCGCCCACCGCTGCGAAAAGACCCTGGTTGGGGCTGGTCACGTGCCTCCCAGAATAAGGGAGATAACAAACTTTTCTTGTTAGGGTCGGGTGGTTATTTTGAAAATTTGTCGCAGTACCTTGAATCATTGCAAGAACAATAATTATCGAGCTCTGAATATCGAGGAAAGCTAATTGCGCAAATTATTAAAAACACTCCATGGATAACAATCTGGTATTATTGAAGGACAATTCTGAACTACTTCAAAAGTCTTTCGTCGCTCAATCCGACAAACAGCGAATTTAAGGAGATTCTATATTCTTCGAATGGATTTCTACAGTCAGCGATCTGATATTTATAGCAGCCTGAAGATTAAACAAAGAGTTTTAAATTTTACAGTAGGCGGATTGAAATTTCCTTACAGTCAAGACTATGCGAAATTCACAAATTCTTTTGGTTGACAATCGCTTGAACGGTTGAACCTCCATTCGAAAGAAAGTGTGGAAATTATCTCACTGCATCTCTTGCAACGGTCAACGCTCGCTGAGAATACATATACAGATTCAACACCTTGGGCTTGCGCGCAGCTGTCAACAAGGCTTTACATTCTTATTCTGTGCTTTAGAGATTCCAAGAGGTTAGTTCGTTACATTTAATTACAACAATGTCTTGCAGTTTCGTGAAGCGGCGGGCTTGTGTATTAAAGTAGGAACTTTAAACTTGAACTATATTGCTGATTTTTAAACTGAGCCAACCTTATTTAATAACATTCATCATAAAAGGAGCCACAAGCTCATGTTGTCAACTTACTATTGTTAACATTTTACAGTATTATTATTAATATCGCGCGCTGAACGTTGCTTGTTCAATGTTTTTCTTGTCACTGTATTTTACAGAATTACAGCCAAAACTCACCACTGAACCAGCGCAAATGTTATACCGTGCTATGTTTCCTAAATTATGGAAAATACTTCGTTATAAACGTTAAATTTGAAAGATCCAAGTTATTGCATGACCACCATTCAAACTTCAATATATTTTAATAAATATGTATTGTTTACTTCGCCGTTCAGCCAACGTATATATTTATATTTTGGTTCTTGAGACTCCTTTGTTTAAAAACAACTCAGGCACATTTGTATTACCTTTAAATATCAGCACTGATATTGTCTTTGTTTTTTAGGCAACCGTTTCGTATAAACGCAAACAGTCAGACGCCTGCAACGAAACGCTTGAAGGCATTGACAGTTGGCACAAAAAAACAACAAAGGCAAAGCGGCGGGACACAAAGCGACTAACGAAAAATTGGAGGAGTATTCGGGCAGACTTCGAGGAATAAAACCCAAGCTGAAGGCGCTAATCAACCGGAGAGATTTACACGTATTTCACTATTTCAAAAAGCCAATAGAGACATAGAGGCCTTCAAGTTCAGGACGGCGACTTCTGTTTCATACAGCAATACAGCATCGCACAACACTGAGGAAACTGACGTAAATAAACAACGATTTGGGCATGCAGTCTGAGTCTGGCTTTCTTGACAGTTATAAAACGTACACTTTGTCTTGTCAGAATAAAATAAATCACATAAAAACATTGTCTTTGCGTGTTCACTTTAGCCACGTTTCTAAATAACCCACCCCCAGTAAGTTATATTTTTGCCCTCGAAACACGTGACCAGCCCCAACCAGGGTCTTTTCGCAGCGGTGGGCGGGGGCGGGGAAGCGGAGATAAGACCCTGGGTACGAGGATGAGTAAAATCGTCTGGCGTTAGCCAGAGTAAAATCCTCTGGCGTTAGCCAGAGTAAAATACTAAAGACACTCTTGGGCATTAAATGATTAAGAACTAAATATTAAAATCATCTATACTCATGAATGTATTTATAACTACATGTAATGTTTTCAAGATTTAAATACATACTTTGATTGTTGATGTTATTTCTTGGATGTTGGCTTGAAAATTCAGGAGAACAACCACTCAAAGAATTTGAGGAGAAGTTCAACTGACCTAAAATGTAAATAGTATTGCTGAACCATACATATACAGGCCTTGGTTGCAGAAGGCCAGTGCAACCAATAATAAAAATAAACTACTGTACCTACTATATATTATTTTATAAATAGCTCCCTGTCAGCTACTCCAAGTGACAAACCTTACCACACAAGAACAGAAAAAACTCTACTTGACTGGGGTGGGTTTTGGATCCACGACCTTCCGTATACTAGTCTGACGCTTTTCCAACAAACCTACAGGTCAAGTTGGGAGCAGGTTGTGGAATCATGGTACAGTACTTGGGGTTTTAATACTTTGAAACTAAAATGTAAATTTCTTCAATATTGAGGCTTGTGTACATCTTCATCTCAAGTTAAATCAACTATTGTAATAACTATGAGAATTAGACATATCTCGATGTTTAGTTGTACAGTTTCGAAGTATCAAACCCCAAGTACCATCATTCCACAACCTACTCCCAACTGTAGCAAAGTTGGCAGAGTTTACACTAGTTATATATACTGTACCAAAGGTCATGGGTTCAAAACCAGCTGGGCCCAGTAGAGTTTTCTCTACTTCTCTTATATGCTTCGTTACTCGAAGTAGCACATAACATAATTGGCACCATTACCTAATGGAAAGTGTCCCAGAAAAAAAATATCTTGTGCACTTTTACGTGTTGAGTTCAAAACAGTGTTAGAAAATCATCAAATTTTCTACTCATCGAAAAACAATGCTTCCAGTTTTCCAGTTATAAAATTGTGTAAATTATAATTGCAAATGGTGCCAACAAACACTGGGAAAGAAAAAACTTTTGATGATTAATACTGAGCTTCGAAAAGTTATTTGCTATTTATAAATTGCACTCACCATCAGATGGATGTATTGAAGTAGACAAATCCTGAATCATCCTGGCAAAGGAGTCTTCTTGGTTTGTTGGTGTAAACATGAAAGGGTCTATAATTATAAGAGAAGACGTCTAAGTATAAATGTGCATAAGTGTAATCATTGTAATACAGTATAAATGTACAATGTATATAACCTTAAATAAATACCATTAGTACATAAATTGTTTTTTAAAAAGATCCTTGAACAAACAATGACACATTCTACAATTGAATACTATTTGACACAAAGTGGAGAACATACTTCCGTTATGTGAAACTTGAATTGGGCTGGATGAGGTACCAGTACCAGGCCAATTATCCACCTGGGAAAAAGGCTGACGTTTGGTAGCAGTGGGCTCTTACATGTGAAAAAGCAGAAAAGTCAACAATAAGACATGATTGGAAATGTGACATACTGTACAGTGAAAAGGAATTACCACTACAACCTACCGGTGTTGTGTGGATCTTGAATTGGGCTAGATGAGATAGCACTGCCATGCCAATTGTCCACCAAGGGAAAGGGTTGTTGCTTGGTAGATGGTTCTAAAAAAACCCCAGAAAATGCAACAATTAGGTAAGGTTGGAAATGTTTCCTGTACAGCAGAATCTCAAATAAACATGCAAACACTTAAACAAAGTGGGAAACATCTTCAAATGCACTTGCTAAAGTCCTAAAATGACATATCCCAAAACATCCACTGTCAGTGTCCACTTAAAAAAGTTCCAGGGAGCCTTTACGGGGATGTTAAGTCAGCTCACCAATAGACAAATAAACTCCTGTTAGTGTTTACACAATAACTGGATCAACCCATCTTGCCAGGTGACCCTTTTCAAGACCCAGGCCAGCCATGTTGGAGCCCAGGTTGACTTGACCTGGGCTCATATAAAGTGTCAGCAAAATGATAATCACTTATCAATCTTCATTTGCAGAGCCTAGTTGAAGCTGACCTGTGTTGAGAAAAGCTGCCGAGGTTGGAAAAGCAGCCAACCCGGGTTAATATAAACAGGAAAAAATAATAACACGGGTTGTGTAAAGGCCCCCTAAGACTGACATACTATAAGTTTTAAAGACCACTTGAGTTTTAAAAATATACATACCACTACCAGGAAGTGTATATTCATTTCCATGAAATGATGGTGCTTGTGGCAAAGATGGTCTGACATTTCTTGGATGCTTTCTGTTTTGTTTAGCTGGTGCTCGTAATCTTGATTGGGACTGTTGTTTACAGTATTTTTTCTTTGAAGGCACTGCTGGAGGCATGTTCTCATCATCACCTTTAATTGGAAAAGTAGTTTATAATCACATATCCCATTTTACTGTAATAAATTATGACCAAAACATAGTTATCCCACAGATAGCAGAGTAATTCCAAACAATGTTGATTTATAAAGTGATGTCAAGCTACTTTACCATCACTGTCCAGATAGTCAGGCATTTTTCTCACTCGTTTGCTTGGTAGCTCAGGCTCAGAGTCTGTATCAACACTTGACGTAAGTTCAGCCTTCTTCGACTTTTTGAGTGCCCTTTCATAATCATCTTTACAAAATGAAAAGTAGGACACACAAGTCGCAATTAATCAGATTAAAAAACCTAATCTTCATAGACTATAATGTTGTAATGTTAATTTTTGGTACTGTATAGTTACCTGCATATGCAAATACTCTGACTCCGTGCAAAGACCAGTTTTGTTTGTCAGGGATGTCTTTATTTCGGATCCGGTTGCTGATGTTGTTGAGAGGCCAGTAACAGTAGAACTCCTACAGATAGTTAAATACAAATTATACAGACAATCTTAATGTTATTACTGATTTTCAGTGTACTTCACCAAGCAACAAACTTACTGAATCCTTTGTTTCAATCCAACACACAGGTACAACTTCTACAGTTTTCTCTTTCACAAATTCGACAATAGCAAATCCTGGCATCTAAATATAAAAGAAATATTTCATATTAAATAATATGAAATAATTGCAAGGAAAGTGTTGTCTTGAACTGAAAGGCTGTGGAATCTAACAATATATATATAGTACAGTAAGCATTACCCAAGGGAACACAGCACAATGCTATTTGACTTGTTTCTCACCTTTGTAGTCTTTATATATTTGCATATTTCCAGTGAATCCCATGCGTATATGATCGATCGCCATCTTTTAAAATTAATACGAATCTCCGCTGTCCAAACGAATTCGTTCGGACATACCGGTGACGACATTGTTGTAGGACAGCGGAGATTCATATTAATTTTAAAAGATGGCGATCGATCATGCATTGGATTCACTGGAAATATGCAAATATATAAAGACTACAAAGGTGAGAAACAAGTCAAATAGCATTCTACTGTGTTCCCTTGCATTATCTACTTTTCTTACCTCAAAAATTTACTCTACTCAATTGAAAACAAGGTGCCAGCGGACATGCACGTTAAGAATCATGTAGAATAGTCATAAAGAGAAGCGAGTTGTCCTCAAGCTCAATAACCATAGCTTGTCTGGTCAAAACATTGGCTGACACTAGCTTCATACGTGCATTCCTGGCAAAAACCTTGTGAACACCAATTACTCTGGAGTCACAAGGTGCAAGAAACATTGGTTCGGACTGGCCATACTCTCGACATAAATACATATTACTATTGTGTTGGTCTGTTTCAGGACAGTCATTAACTACCACACAACAGGAAGTACTTCCACAAACATAGCCATTATTTGGGTGCTTTGATGAAACTGATGCATTGTTAGCTAGTGGTTTAATTTCTTCAGAACCAACCGACTCACTGAGACGTTTGACTATTTGAGCAATCGGGTTTTTTCCTGATCGCACAAAGTGCTTAAGCTTTTGTAGATAGTTTTCAAATAGAAAAGCACTACACTGGTCAAGAGAACCATACATCTCAGCTTCATCAGCTAAATGGAGAAGGCTGTGCACATTATACACCAGGAATTCTTCCCCATATAGTTGACAAGCCTTTTCCACGAAATACTTCAACAACCCCTTAGCATAGTCAAGGTGCAGCTTGACAAGATGTGGGGACACCAGTATTGAAGCAGCAATGCTCAAAGTGAGAAAATGGTCCAAAAGTTCCTGTGGTAGGATTCCCTTTAAGTGTAGAGAAGGAATTGCCGGTATTCAGTTGCTTTCCATCTGTCTAACTCCAGAAGACTTCGTGGTTTTCTGGCAAAACATTTGGGGATAGAACCCCTTAGATTGACCAATCTACTGCTAATTTCAGTGATCTGACGGGGAGAAATTCTTATTTCTTTCTTCCCTCGTTTCCATGCAGTAATCAGTTTCTTGGTAACACCAAGACATAACTGATGCATGTAGTCAATCGGAAAGGCTTTGACCACGTCTATTTCTAAAGCACAAAAAGGTGACTCTCCTTGATGATGATGTTCTTCATTTGATTGGCTTCGGAACGAGGCATTCGTTCGAAGCTGAATATTGTTAACATCAGGATAAGTCATCCTTCCAACCCATAGCCCAGCCTGGCTGCATTTATCACAGCCATAGTATCCAGAATAAAGCTTTGTGGCCTTAACCATAGCTTTAGCTGGGGCATCGCAAACAACACATCTCAACAAGACTTTGATGACCTTATTACCATCTTTGATACCATGCTTCATCACCAAATTTAAATCACTGACTATGTCATTCAAAAACTCTAAATCGTTTGGTTTTGTTCCTCCATATGTGAGAGTAACTGGAAAAACTTTGTTTGGAGAAAGGTTCATTATTGCACAAAGGACTGGCCACAAAGAACTGCTAGAACTCTTGAACAAAGGTATACCATCAATATTTAGGCTTATTTCTAAATGATTGATATTTTCTCTTGCACTTGCTGGGTAGGAATGAAAATGCTTCAAAAGCAGATCTGCTAATGGAAAATGAAGGTACTGCATGCCTGATTTAACTTGAGTATCAACAACTCTAGCTGTGCTTAGCAAGGACCTTGCACTGCATGGCAGCTCAGAATGCCCAGACGTTTGTAGAATTTTCAGGAGACTATCAACAGCGTTATGTTTAACCTGGAAATTATTAATCCAGTTAATCAAATGATTCTGTAAGCAGGTGTTATCTGAATTGGACAAATGTTCCTTGTTGTCCACATCTGATTCTGACAAATGTTCTTCACTGTCAGTCTCAGAGCTACTATCAGGACTGAAAGTTTCAGGAGAATTTGGAACACTGTAGGCACTGGAATCCATTGAATCAGTCAAATCTTCATTTATTTGAAATGAATTCTCAAAGGACATCTCCAGTCTGGTTGGGGTAGAGATTATAATGGGTGTATGGGTGTGGGGTTGCATAGGAGATGTGGTAACATCTTTTACACTGTTGCTATTAATAACTCTATTTGCTGCAATCCATTTTCTTTTATAGTTCTTACGAGATGCATTGGATGCCATGTTTTATGCTGCAATTTAAAAATCAATTAAATTTCACTAGAGAAAATGTTTGATAACTTTAGCTAAATATTTAATTTTGCAAGTAAGGTACCCTCCACACATGAGTGGCAAGTACATGTTAACACTTGCAAGTGGTAAACTAGAGATATTGCATGCTAAATAGTACTGCAATGACTTATGGGCCAATTACACAACATGTGAATATTTATGTACAACATGTCTGTAAAGGTTACTATAAATCATTAATGCATGTACATGTTAATATTGCATTCTGGGGGGAATAAGTGCTTCAACCCTGTATGACATACATTGTTGGGAAAGCTAGTTATAATTATTACAGGAAGTTGGACTTATAATATTACAGAAGTCGGTCTACTGTAAGTAAGTTGATCTAAATAAGATGCTCTAGGTAAGTTGGTTAAGTAAGTCAGTCTTTTAGAAGTAAGTTGTTCTAAGTAAGTCAATCAAAAGAAGTTGGCCTAAGTAAGTCAGTCTAAAAAAGTCAGTCTAAAGAAGTCGGTCTAAAGAACTCAGTCAAAATAAGTCGGTTTCAGTAAGTCAGTCTAATTAGAAGTCGTCTAAAGAACTCAGTCAAAATAAGTCGGTTTCAGTGAGGATTGTCCAATACTACGCACTTATACGGATCGTTATTTTGGTGAAATTTTGTGGACGATCCGTGGAACAGTATTTCATTTTATTTTATTTTATTTTATTTTATTTATTAAATTCGCCATACATACATAAATACATGATTACAAATAGCATACATATAAGGTTACAAAACATAAACCATACATCAGGGAAAATAAGTGGCAGGACATCGCAACAGCACGTAGCCAATTACTGCGGGCCCTTTGTAATAAAATATATAAAAAATATTTAAGACTTAAAACAAGAAATTAACTACAGCACGTGTAAGAAGACACAAGACTACGGCAACAATTACACTTTAAACAAACTGTCTTAAAAGTACGCGGATTGTCGCAGTCATAAGTATCTAAGGCAGCGAAATAGTATTTTAGCAAGACAGATTTAAATGATGCAATACTGTCCATCCTCAGATTAAGGTCATCAGCCAGAGTGTTCCAGATTCGTGTAGATCTTACCACGTACGACTTCTGGTAGGTGCTGGTTTTGCATTTTCCCATGACATATTTTACAACACCAGAGCTAAAAGATCTGGTTGTTCTGACATCGCGAACTGGTGGTAAAACGTTGGAATTGACATTTATTAGTCCATGCATCATTTGGAAAAAAAATACCATATCAAGATATTCATGCCAGTATGTTAAAGGAAGCAAATGCAACGATTTCAATCTTTCGCTGTATGATACTGGGCATAAGTATGGTAAATTCAAAATATATTTAGTACTCCGTCTCTGGATCCTTTCGACTTTGGTTATTAAATCTATTGTCTGAGGGGCCCATATCTGGGAGGCATACCCAACAAGAGGCCGGACCAGTGCTAAGTATATCGATCGTCTAACGGCTGAGGGCTGAATGAATGAAGTGTTTCTCTTTATATAGCCAAGTAATTTGTTAGCGCGAGCTGTTTGTTCATAGACATGTTTGTTCCATGTAAGGTTATTGGAAATCCACACACCTAAATCACGCTCGGCATTAACCAGCTCTAGGTTTTTACCTTTGATACTATAGGTTGAATCCACGGTGTTGACTTTCCTTGTAATTCTCTGTGTTTTGCACTTCTCCCCATTAAATGCAAGGCCTGAACTGTTCGACCATGCATCCAGACGATCTAGATCAGCCCGAAGAGACACAACGTCATCGACAGACTTTATCTCCTGATAGATCTTAGTGTCATCAGCAAACATAGCGATGTTATTTGTTTTTACTGCATCAGGGAGATCATTCACATAAAGCAGAAACAGAGCTGGACCAAGGATGGAACCTTGAGGCACTCCGGAACTGATTGGTAGAGACTCAGATGTGGCGCCAAGTGCAGTTGCATGTTGGTAACGATTTGTCAAATAGGAACCAAACCACCGTAGTAGACTACCTCCAAACCCAAACGCACGCAGTTTTTGTAACATTCGATTATGACAAACCTTATCAAAGGCCTTAGACATGTCCATGTATACTATGTCTATCTGACCTCCATTATCAAGTAGAGGTGTTATAGAATAACTAAAGTTAATATATTTTGTATTAAATAAAAATGTTGAGGTGGGGGTGTCAGTACAGATCGTACGTACCGATGGTAAATAATGTGAACGAGTCGTGAAAGTGATTTGACGATCCGTGAATAGTATATGTTGCGCTTAGGTAGCACTTAACAATGTTGTCGATCCGTACGGATGGTACGGATGGTACGAGTCGTGAAAATGATTTCACGATCCGTTAATGGGGTAATGCCAAGGCAGCCTTGAAAATGTTGTCGATCCGTACGGATGGTACGGATGGTACCAGTCGTGAAAATGATTTCACGATCCGTTAATGGGGTAATGCCAAGGCAGCCTTGAAAATGTTGTCGATCCGTACGGATGGTACGGATGGTACGAGCCGTGAAAGTGCTTTCACGATCCGTTAATGGTATATGTTGCGCTAAGGTAGGACTTAACAATTTTGTCGATCCGTGCGGATGGTACGGATGGTACGAGTCGTGAAAGTGATTTGACGATCCGTTAATGGGGTAATGCCAAGGCAGCCTTGAAAATGTTGTCGATCCGTACAGATGGTACGGATGGTACCAGTCGTGAAAATGATTTCACGATCCGTTAATGGGGTAATGCCAACGCAGCCTTGAAAATGTTGTCGATCCGTACGGATGGTACGAGTCGTGAAAGTGATTTGACGATCCGTGAATAGTATATGTTGCGGACGGATGGACGGAAAGACGGACGCGGACGCGGACGCGGACGCGGACACGGACACGGACACGGACACGGACACATATATATCTATATACAAAGTATGAAGTATAGTTTTACCTTAAAGTCTTCGCTACCAGAGGTTTCACCCTAAACGGGATCATCAGGCGACTGAAAAATATCGGTTAGTGGGCTACTTAAATGCGTTGGTTGGGGGGTCGAAACGTCCGGCGCATTCCTTTGGGGTGTGGGCGTCGAAACGTTGCGCGCATTCCTTTGATTGTTTAGGTTGTTGATCCGAAATCTGTTTTTGTGCCGACAGGTCGAAACTATTTCTGATCTTTTGTTTAGTAAAAGTTGTTTGTCTGCCTTCATGATGAAAAGTTTTTCGTCCAAACATAAATTGCATCTTTTTTATCCTCCCGTGTAAGAAATTGAGTGTTTTAGTATAGACCAGGTTATGTCGAAACTTTGGTTTTTTTCTTTTAGATTCCAAATGTATTTCGAAAGTTCCGTCTCATTTGAATACTTTTTATTCTGGAAAGATTTAGTATGGTTACGATATCGCTCTTTAAATGTATTTGCTGTCATGCCAATGTATTGCTTAGTGATGTTCGTGTTGCTTATGGAAATAGATACCTTGTATACTATGTTGTTTGTCATGCATTGCCCACGTAGGGGGCAATTGTCCTTAATCCTGCAATTGCAACTGCTTGTAACTATGCTTAGTGGCTTTTTTTTCCTGATTGTGCGTGAATTATGTTTCGTGATAATAGACTTGACGTTGTTCAGGCAACTATAGCTAATCTTGCCTGTGTTTCTGTTAAAAAGTTTGTGAAGCTTGTGTCCTGGTGGAAAGTGCTTGTCAAATAAGGCTAAGAAAGTTGCGTCCTATGTTTGTTTTGACATTTTTGTTAAATGGAGGGTTAAACCAGATATTGCGGTGTCTATTTCTGCGTGTTTGCTGTGGTGCTTCTTGTGTGTAGTTTAGCTCATGGTTGAAATTGCTGCGCCTTAATGCATTTTGGTAAATTGGTGCGGTTTCATGGAATGTCCGCTCGTCAGACGAGAGGAGGGAAATGCGCTTGTTGATTGATGTAGGTAGCTGTCTTAAAATGCTTGGTGGGTGGTTTGATTGTTTGTTTATGTTTGATGGATCGTCATTGGGCTTTCGAAAAGGTTTGTATTTTCCATTGCTTAGGTCGAAAGCAACGTGTAAAAAGTTTACTGAAATTAAATTTGCTTCTGCCGTGATTTTTAAGCCAAACTGTTCGAAACTTTTGTGAAGATCTTTTCTTGTTTTGTCTGCCAATCGTGCGGTCTTATTTTTTAGTACTGCCAATCCGTCGTCTCTATATAGGCCAATATTTTGGTTGCCAAACTTTTTCCCTAGGTCGTTTAGAATGAAAAGGCCTACTAGTTCGCATACTTCAGCGCCGTCATAGCTACCCATGGTAACATCAAATAAACTGTTGCTGTCTTTTTTTATCCACGGTTTTTCGTTGTTGAAAAGGAGCGATTTTCTAGCGTGTTTTACTATTGAAATGTCACTTTCGGTAATGATAGCGAAATTTCTGGCCCAAGATAATGCTTGGTCCAGAAGGTCTTCAGAAATTGAAGGGTAGAAATTAACAATGTCAAACGAAATGAAGGTATGTCTGCTTTTCTCTTCAATGTTGCCAAACCATTCGATTACTTGTGTGTTTCTCCATTGATTTACGTTCAAAATGTTCCTTAACTTAGAGTTGATTTTATCAAGAATTACTTTGCTGAGCTTTCCGGACTCACTTTTAGCAGGATTAATTAATCGGCATGTTGGGTTGTTTTCGAAATTATCCTTATGGTCTTTGATTCACTCATAGACCATAAGGATAATTTTTCGCGTTTTTTTCATGTGTTCAATACGGTCGCCAATTCCCAAGTTATTCGAAATGTGTTTTAGTTCATTGTATATATATATGTTTTATTATATGTATATATATGTGTTTTAGTTCATCATATATATATGTTAGTAAAACTAAATTCCCAAAACGAATCAATTCAACTCATGTTTAGTTTAGTCAGACAAACCGTAGATAGTAAACTTTATTTTCACACGTAGCGCATTCTGACCTGAACGGCTGGTATATTAAGGGGACCTGCATTTCACAGATTATAAATATATAATACACATTAAATAGCCTGTTTACAAACTCTCAAAGCAGATAAACAGAGCCTTCACGGACTCCATACAGTTTTTACCTTCTGCTCCGGTGGGTAAACCCCCAAACATGCACTTGATCAAATAAGCCAATATTATGAATTGAAAAATTATCTAAACAAAACACAATTATATAACAAAGCAATGAAACTTTCGTAACGACCACTAATACTTGAGAGCGCCCCTCTAACGTTCGCGTTTTTTTACTACTTTAGACATACAGGGCATTGTCTGCATTGATATATGATCAAAACTGGTCATCTAGGGCTAGGGGACTCACAACACAAAACTTACTTGCAAACCGATTATCACAGTCAAACTCAAGTTATTGGGGTTTTTTTAGAGAAAAGGTACTAGACATTCGTCACAGAGAAAGGATTAAAGTTGAAGATAAATTTCTGCACTTTATAAAAAAACTACAATTAGATTCGTAATGAAAATCACTTTTTCCATTTAATAAATATTCTACTTTTTTCTTGTCGTTGCTATGTGACCAGTGATTACCATAAATTTGTGCAGAGATAAAGAGGTAAAGAGACTAACACGCTGAGCAGCGAATGAAGGGCAATATAGGAAAAAATGCTTTACAGTTTCATTATAGCTAAGCCACATCTACATTTTGGAGATAAATTGCAGTTAATCTTAAAAAAGATAGTCATTCAGAGTACAAAAACCCAACCTAAGCCGACTATGAACTATGAAGTACTAAATGTGAACTATGAAGAACAATACAACACATTGTCTCCTATCCGCCAAGTAACTCCTTATCCAGTTCAACAAAGGGTAATTACGAACTCCGAGCATTTCCAATTCACGTATCAGTCCGGCATTCTACACCCTGCCAAATTCCTTACTGATGTCTAAAATACCACTCTTATTTCCTTTCCTCTATTCAGGGCTAAATAAATCCGATGTACAAGATAGATCAGTTGATTAACAGTAGAGTCACCGGGTCTAAAGCCCGATTGAAATTTATATAAATGATAAAAACTAATTTTTTTCACATAATTCAGAAACAAATGGCAATAGTGAAACTGGACGATAGTTAACTTTAAAGGGGCAGTTTCATCGCTGCCTCCTCCACTGGCCCTCGCTACATCATGGGAAGGTCACACACCTGATCCAGAGGGCCTGCCAGATCTTGTAAAAAATTTGGCACAAATTTGGCACAGAATAAATTTGCATAATTAACTAGCCATCGTTAGATCGGTCGTAACCAACTCAGAGCAGTGTACCGTACCGCCAGGAAATTCTGTCCTAGACTTCTTTATAGACGATAATGAAGAACCTAGTATACGTATTACATCTTATCGGCCTTCTGCCTAAGGTATTTTTAGCAACGACAATAGATTGAAGTACAAAATATCTGCCGAACAAAAGCAAAATTCGATGCGGAAAACTCGTGAGGAAAATACACGGTTAACGTTTTTATCTTTGTTTTTTCAACTCTCGAAGGCTGTCATGCCAAGAACTAATAAGATTTTACATACCCAGAGTATTTAACTCCGTATCTATTATATAATAACTCCTGGTAACGTGTATTTTCGTGCATTTAAACCTGAGACTGGTATGTATTTCTTTATATTTTCGGGCGAAACTCTGCAAATAGTTGCATATTGCGGACATCCATCTGAAAGATTTTTTTCTGTATTTCGTGGTTTTACTGCTCATTTCAGTGGCCCCCTATACCCTACAGTTTATTGGCATTATAATTTGATCTAAGCCTGAGAGAGCTTAACAAGTTCTGTTTCTCTTTGATTCAACGCTGTTTTACACCCCATTTCAGCTTTCATTCAGCTTCATTGTCGCCTTCAGATAACTAAAACAGTAAAAGGGACTGCCGAGTTTATATCGTCTCCTACGAATTCAATGTCATGTATCTTCAGCCTGAAAGAACTACAACTTCTTCTACTGTGGTGTCAGAGTTGTTTTTAAAGTTACTAATTTTTATTCCGTGCCAAATTTTTGCCAAATTGTTTACAAGATCTGGCAGACCCTCTTGAGACTGTGACCTTCCCATGATGCAGCGAGGGCCTGCGGAGAAGGCAGCAGTGACACTGCCCCTTTAAGTTGATGTTATCATTATTAAAAAGGGGAATAACATTTGCTGACTTCCACTGACTTAGACTTGCTCAGACCGTGCATGCGTTGGGACGACACAAGAGAGAGACTTGGAGCAAGTCTACCACTGACTGGGAAACTGACCCAAACGAAGAGACAGATTGATAAAACAAGTGAAGGCAGGAGAGAAACCATAATGGCTTAGACGTATCAACACTCTCCGCAAAACTCAAGGATTTACCGGCATGTAGCAAAACCCGGAATAACGGAACACCGGAATAACGGAACACCGGAATAACGGAATAACGGAACACCGGAACACCGGAAGTACTGCGGGCGCAGTTCGATTCATCCTCTGTCTCAAGTGATCATGGCCGAAGGCTGCAGTTGGTAAGTAATATGCAAATTAATCCTTAAGAATCCTGAATTATTTATTCCATCCATTTCCTTAAAGCTATTTTATTGTTACTAGGTACAATCCTGTTGTTATTGATTCAAGGTAAATGTAATTTTTACTACTTTTTGATGCGCATTTCTAAATAAATAGGTTAGTAATACTGCACATGCCTGTTTAATTATATGGGTTATATGACTGTTTATAAAAAATGATGTTCTCTACGGATGCTCTGGTCTCCGTGCATTTAGAGATCATAAGTGACGTAAAATAGCGTAGAATTGTGTCAGCTGCCCGAAAAACCCCGCCAAGTTTCAAAACTATTCAGCATTTAGTTTGATTTTTTTCCCTACATATTTTATAAAACAAATAAAACATACCGCTCCTGTGCATGTATACTTTTATATCAAAGTCTTATTTGACGGCTAATTATTGTAAGTATTTCTTTTGTGTTTGGTTCATGAATTATTAATGATCTGAGAATAACTTGTTTTCTTCTGTTACTTGTATTATAGTAATGACTCCTCTTCTGAGGCAGATAACCCACAGTTTATTGTGGAGGGTCTTAAGAAAACCCTGTAAGTATTACAAAGGGATTCATACCATGTTATTAGTTAGAAGCAGTGTTGTAACGAGTCACTTATAAAAAGTCAAGTCACAAGTTGAGTCACTCACTCAGGGGTCAAGTCATGAGTCGAGTCAGTAAAGTGTCTGGTTGACTTGAGTCTGGCTTAAGTCAAGTCAGGAAACTTGATTGAGTCAGATGCTGGCTCTTAGCAATGCTGGTTGGCAACATGCAGTAAGGGGGTGATTACACGGAGCATGCAATCAAAACATTGCCGTACAGGTAATCGAAACATTGAAAAAATATACAATTTATATTGTATGCGGGCTAGCCCCATGTAATCACCCCCTAAATTAGAAGCTATTATAAGATGAAGTGAACATTAAGTCAACAATTATCTTTAGAAATCCTAGATTATCTCTCTAGTATAAAATTGATTAGTGTTGAGATGCCAGATCAGAGTCAAACCAAGATTCGAGTCATTTGGGTTGACTGACTCAAGTCAAGTAATTTTTTATAAAAGATCGTTGTCAAGTTGATTCACCAACAAAAGCAACTTGAGTTCAATTCATTGACTTAATAATAGAGATACATGTAGGAGAAGATTACCAGTACCAACCAGTCAGTGAAAACATTTTAGGAGTGAAGTGTCACAATTTGCAGATGTTTCTCATGTTATGAATACTTGAATAACTTGTCTATTTTTGTTATCTATATATACTTTAGTAATGATTCCTCTTCTGAAGTAGATGACCAGGATGTTGTTCAAGAGAGTCTCAGAAAACCCATGTAAGTGAAGGGTAACATAGGGCAGATTATCACTGACCAGTCACTGAAAACATTTCAGAGTCGAGTGTTACTGACAATTTGCTGATGTCTGTCATGTTGTGACTTGTGAATAATTGAAGTTGACTAAATAACTTTGACTTGTCTTTTTCTATTCATATACATGCAACACTGCATAGTAATGAATCTTCTGATGAAATACATGACTCAGATGTTGCCATTGCAAGTCTCACAAAAAACTTGTAAGTACAGTTCAGTAGGGATATTTAAAAAATGTTATTGATCATACACAGTAGTGGTGCCACATGGGGGACTGGAAAACTGGTTTACCCACTTCTCATTTATATAGAGTTGATTTTCCAAGTGACATTTGAGTGCAAAAATATTTTGTAATACACTGTATTTGGGAAAAATCATGGTTGTATCAGGTTGTTTTTGAGATGTTGGTACTAATTTAAGATGACATGATCAATAAAGATTACACACATGCGTATGTTGCAAATTTTGTGGTTTTTATATACAGTACACTGTACTGTATTGATACCAATTACCAAATTTCGATAAAATATAATTAATATATAATTATTATTTATTTATAATAAAATTATTGTATGTTTGAAATCAATATTCTTCTTCTGACGTTCTTGGGTTGTTGTAAATTAAAATGTTGACATAAATGTGTTATTTTACTCGAATTAGTCACCTACTGTATATGTACGGTAATATTAAATCTCCATTGGGTCACTCCAGACAATATCCACACTCCTCCCATGGAGGAAATGGCAAATTGGTCCTCACTTAATATCCTACATTATTTTTTTTGGTCTGTATCCTACCAAATCCTGCTTTATGATTGGCTAACAAGCAGTCCGTATGAGCCTGTATGGACCGCTCAAGATAAACTTTTTAAATGTGTCTTAATAGGCTGTAAAATAATCTAAACACGTTTGAAAATGAACTTAAACGAAATCATACATATTGAAAGTGAGTTTTTCATCTGTGAAAGAGATGTAAAATCTAATTTCCTTTTACAAAAGAAACAGCATAGACTTCTATCCCTTTTTTGTTCACTCTAAACACCTGATGAAGACCAAAAGAACCAAGCAGGGATAAATAATATAAAGTCAAATAATATAAAATTGCAATATTTTCATAATTTGAAAGAAAAACATCACACTCGGACACAGTCTATACAGTATTGTACATGTAAATTAAACTTATAGAATTAATCTGTTGGGAGGCGTATGTGCAAGTCATGTTTAATTCACTGCTGACAGTAGTATAATGATATTCATAAAGTTTATATCATTAATTTTATCTTAAAAGAGAAGGGCTGAGTTCACCAGAGAAGAAAAAAGTAAAGAGGGAATTCATCCCAACTAAAGCTGAGTAAGTGTAATAAATTATATATTGTTAATTTTTTTGGACATTTGTTTAATAACCTGCAATGTTAGCCTTTGTTGATGAATTATTTCAGTTATGCTGGATATTACAGTGTATATGCACTAATTGTAGTGCATGTACAGTAAAAAAGCAACTAAAAACTAGTACTTTAAACTATCAAAAAAGCACTACAGAGCTGGAGGGAGGGGTGGGGGGTGAGTTATATTTGGAAGAATCATGGCGAGAAATAATTTGCGGTTTTTGATATACTATTTTGAACACAAGTCTAACATAAGCCAATATGGCGAATATACAAATTGTACCAACCTTGCTGCTCAAGTTATCGAAAATCAAACAGAGGTATATAGCTATTTTCGTACAATGATCAATCTGATTCGGCTACTATAAAGATCCGTCTTTTCGATGATATTCTTCATTTCTAGCCTGTATTTGTCGTTGTTGCGGTTTTCAATCTCAAAGCTTCAGTATTTTCTGATCATCGAATGAATATTTCATCCAACATTGCATAAATTAGTTGTTCTCTTTTCTTCTGAACCGTGGAACTGTGATGACCGTTTATATACTAGTTTAATAGGGCTTTAGCTCCGCCTCTTTATGTCCACCATTTCTCGCCATGGCTTGCATCTAATACTGTATATGGGGGACTTATCAAAATAGGTGGTGGTTATTGGACATTGCCCACTTGATTTCTGTCTTGAGAAGAATGAATTGTGACTTTCAAGACTTGGACTTGCAAAAGGTGACTTCTAGAAACTAACATACGGTAATGAATATTAATTAGGTTGCATTTTAATTCATTTTGCAGAACATATCACAATGGTGATAAACATCTTCCAGTCTTTTCAACACCAAGCTTAATCTCAGAAATAACCAAGAAAGATAAGGAACTTTCACTGAAAAAGACATTAGATACTCTTACTAGAAATCTTCCCCATCCTTCATTGGTATGTGCAAAACCACCACGATATGTAAAAGAGAACAAAACATTCATTGTAGACACATCCAAGCTGGAGCATGTGAAAGACCTTTTGGCTGACGACTCAGGGTCATGGTTGAACAACGGCCAGCATAAATTTCACTACCAAATGATCTCAGGAGACTATGTGAAAATTCCAAAAGGATCACAGGCCTTTGGAAATCTGCATAAAGATATGGTGACTCTAAATCGGCACTACTATTACAATAAGGATGCAAGGGACTTTCGCAGAACCATTACTTTTATTACAGGTATATATATGTACTGTATATTATATATGTCATGGAACAATAGTAAACTAAGGCTGCATTTCCTTGAACTCACATGAATCTGTCAATACTTTCGTTTAGCCAAGGACCATACAGAAAATTTGGGGATTTATGACCCTGTGTCATTGAAAACTGAGTTTTAAGTAACTGGGGGACACTCAGCTTCCATGACACCAGTTCGTGAGCGGGTGGGAAAGATTGTATAATGTCTGTGCAGGCTCTCCTTCACTTCACAGGAAAGCCTACATGCATACAGGCTATTGCCTGAGAGGCAGTACGTTACTATTTTCGCTTGCCCCAAATAATTTTACGTCTTGTTGAAATCTAAATATTTTTCTCATGTTAAAGGTACTAGACACTGATTATGACTTTTGTTTGCCTGACAGATCACCAGTCAACTAGAGTACCCCTTACAATGGTAGAGTATCAATTTGAATCTAAAGTGCATCCCTTCACCATTTCTTGCCATGGTAACAGCAAAAGCAGCTCCAAAGGTATTTACACCCGAACGCAGAAAAGCACACTTGATAAGCTGAAAGTACAGTTATTCACAAGCCATCCACGAAAAGCTGTAGATACTGTGTCTGAAGAAGTTGGAGGCTTGATGCAGGGTGGCAGCGCAGGAGCATGGCCACGTGACATCACTCAGGCATATAACTTGAAGAAACCAGCTGTTGTTAACATTTCTAAGTTCACCACAAGTCGAAGTGAAGACCCATATCTTTCTCTCGTGATGCGTTGTAAAGATCAGGCAATAGACCGAAAGACTGCATTTATCAGAAAGGTGATTTGTGCACCAGAACCTGTAGTACTGTTAATGACGGATGAACAGATTGGTGATATTGTTAAATTCTGCACAGACCCGTCTAAACATTTTTCTATCTTTCAAGCTGATCCGACATTTAATCTCGGTCCATTTAGCGTGACCACCACCCAGTATGAACACTTACTGCTGCGTAACCGTAGAAGCGGAGAGCCTCGTGTGATGGTTGGTCCTATGATGGTTCACCAGAAGAAGGAAGAGACCACGTACAAGATACTTCCAGAGTTCATTGCTGCCGAGACGCCCAAGTTTAAACACTTGTGTGCTGTTGGTACTGATGGGGAAGTTGCACTTTCAAGAGCAATTCTGGATGTTTGTCCTGGAGCGACACACTTGATTTGCTTCAACCACTTCTGTAACAATATTAAAGACCACCTTAAATCTGTTGGTGTCAACGAGGGAGAAAGGAAGCAACTTGTTGCTGACATTTTTGGCCAACAAGTTGGTACAACTTTTGAAGAAGGTATCGTGGATTCGGATGACGTGGAAGAGTTCGATACACGCCTGGCATCATTGAGGTATACATGGGCTGAATGTCTCGGTGATAAAGGAAGAGCATTCTACACCTGGTTTGTTAAATATAAATCAAGGCTTATGAAGGATCATTTGTTGAAACCAGTCAGGAAAGCAGCAGGTCTTGGTGATGTACCAAAGCGTTACGTCACAAACAGAATCGAGTGTGTCAACAGCCTGTTGAAGAGAGAAACTGAACACAGAGAGACTCCAGTTGACCAGTTTGTTACGACCATGCAAGGTTTGATTGAGCGACAGGCAAGAAATGTGAAGTGGGCAATCATTGACAAGGGTCCATTCAAGCTTCATCCTTCCCTGTGCCATTTCATTCTTCCTGCTGAACTGTGGTTCTCCATGCCACCAAGTGAAAAAGATGAATATATGGAAATGGTTATGAAGAGTGATGTGCCTAGCGGCAACCAAGATATTTCATCTGCTTATCCGACCAACCGCGAGATGGAGTTATCTGCTCCCCCTACCAACCAAGATACTGCGGTAACTCATGTTGATGGCGATAACCTATCTGCGGATGCAGATAACCTATCTGCATTAGACATTTTGGCTAATGCTGCCCTCGCCCAGGCCACTGATCCTGATGGAGAATCTACATGTAAATTGTCTGTAACATTCCCTGAATTTCAAAACTATCTTGAGGGACAACCCATTGAAACACTAAGAGGTACAGTATAGTACAGTACAGTACAGTACAGTATGTTATGATCTGTAGTAAAACAACTGTGAAATAACAGTAGATTGTGCCATATAATTTCATGCTATGTTTGAGGAAATGTGTGCAAAAGTTATTCCGGTATTAAAAATTTCTCCTTACCCGTATACAATTTCCCCCTTGCAGCGCCATGTGGAATGAACTTGATGTTAGATATTAAACTTGCATTATTTTCTGTTTAGGGATGTGGAATAAGGCCAATGAACTTGTCTCTATTCCAGGTAAAATGTCACCTGCCCCAGGCTGTGACCCTAGTTGCCGAATGGTTGCTAGCCGTAGGTACAAATCGCGGCCACACCTTGTGACCAAAGGCGAAGCAAAGGGTGAGTACGGGTGCGAAAAAAACTGCCCACACTGGAGTGGAATAAAAATTTGCTCGCATACCATTGCCGCTGCACAGTCAAACGCAGAACTTGTTAATTTTCTGACATGGTTCAAGTCCAAGAGAGGTAGCAAAGCCACAAACCTGACTTCAGTTGTTCACACAGACATGCCTGCACATCCTGGTAGAAAAGGTGGTGTTCCAGTTACATCAAGACGTGGATCTAATAAATTGGCTGTAGAGGAGCGCAGAAAGCGTACATACAGTGCACCACCATTGAATGCTGCCAATACTAATTCTTTCTTTGTTAAGAAGGTACATACAAGAATTAAAGTTTGCCAGGGATGTCGAGGATCAATCAAGGCATCTGGAGGGAAAATGCCCCTACCTCCATTTGATTATTGTGTTACACGAAAGGAGCGGCGACCATACAAAGATAAAAATGGTCAAATTTGCACTCCTTCCAGAGAAACAGATCCTCATTACCACCTCCGAGCACCATGTCTATTAGCTGAAGAACCTTCATTTGATCTGACCTTCCTTGTTGTTGTTGTTGTTGCTGATGATATTGGGCTGACACCAGCCCATAAAACGTACATTGCCAGAGAGTTTGGACTTGATTGTTAAATTTAATTTTGTTGTCAATAGAACACATGACGCTGTCAATTGAAATTTATACTGTGTTTTGTCTAAGTTTTGTTAACTGTTTTGTTTAGAACAGTATAGCCATTCACCATGATTAATACGTTTTCATATGCAATATTTACTGTTGTGGTAATATTCTTTTATGTGCATCTTAATAAGCCTTTCTGACCTCGTTTGTGTGTCTACAATTCAAAAGAATCTTTGCTTCATATAACGAGGCCAGAAAGACTCGTTTAGATGCACATCAAAGAATATTTAAAGTGTTGGCCATTATGAAAGTGGTCTATAGACGTGTTTCTAAAGTATTGTAGCAATTCATTTCCTCCGCTTGATTAAATCATTTTATGAAATTCGTTGAACAACGTTTTGCTTTGTATTTGATTGGTATTTGGTTCATAATCATATTTTCTATTGGTTCTGAAACCACAAACCAATCGAATTCAAAACAGAAAGTTTCCAACAAATTTCATTAAAAGAATGCAAAGATTCAGACCGAGAAACTGAATTGCAACAACATTTATTGCCACGAGTTGACATTAAGTAAATCGTTCTTTTATTGTGTATTTTATCTCAGGAATTCTATGGGTTATCCACAATCTGTTTATTAGTTAACATAATTATTCTTACGTGTTATAGATTTTGATTTTGGTTTGACTTGTTTTATGACTGATTTGATAAAAATTCCGAATTCTAATCAAAATGTTGTATTGTTGTTTATGACTTGTATCTTGCAAATTCACTTTTGACTTTTCTAAAAGGATTGGATAAATTGGGGGATAAACTGTTCTGTTATAGCTACCTTTGTTTCGGGTATACCGACCTATTTATCTGGAAATGTGCTTGAAAAGGTCGTAAAATGACATTAACCTTTAATCAATAACGGGATGATTGTTCTTATAAACGTGCGTATGTTTCGTTATTCCGGTGTTCCGTTATTCCGTTATTCCGGTGTTCCGTTATTCCGGTGTTCCGTGTTTTACTACATGCCAGGATTTACCGCACCGCCACGCGCAGACAACAAACGTTCTCGCATCCGTGAATTTGTAGTTGATCGTAACAACAGCTTCCAGAGGAGAAGTAATAAAATTACCAAGCGGCTATATCAGAATATGTTAGTTGTGTTCCAGTAATAAGGAAAATTGAATTGATTGTGGGACTATCGAGCCCGTGTAAACAATGCAATAATTTCCCGCTTTTTTTCTGAGCAGTGGCGCACGCGCAAAACTTTTGGCGGTGATGTTCCGCTGACCAAACCGTACGGTTTATAGGGTAGTTCTAGACCACACGGTTACCTGTTACCTAATATCAGCATTCGCACATCATTACACACTTATTAGCGTACTTTTTTGAACACTTGTTACATGCTTATTCTCGGTTTTCACTCACGTGATCGCTGGCCCCGTTGGGGTGGTGAAACATACAAAATATTTGAATAAGAATAGAGTTAAATTCCCATAGGATAAAGATTGTGCACCAACATGGCCGCCATTTCATTGTTCCTGTGCACCAACATGGCCGCCGTGACGTCAGATGAAAACCAAGAATAAGCGATGATGGAAGATCTGCTAACCCTAGACGCCCCCTAAGGTCCACGACTGACCCTAACAACAACCCTAACCCTAGGCACTCCCGGGAACAACACCGCTGCCAAACGTTTTGCGCATGCGCGACGTCCGAGCTCGTCCTCAGAAAAAGAGCGGGAAAATACTGAAATATTTGGACTGGTCCGAGAGTCCGACACAAAAGTTAAAATTATAAGTATACTACCGAAAAGATAAGGTAGATAATTTGTGCATGGCTTCTTTGTCAATATTGTAACATATTCTGAATTTACCCCTTCGTAATTTTCTTTACCCTTTTTTTAAAACACAAATGAATAGTCGAGTCTTACTTAGTCTTCGCTGTCTGGTTGTTGTCGCCACAGCTTCTCTTGATATTTATTCTAGAGAATTCACGCACGCGCAAACGTTTGGCAGCGCTGTTCCCGGGAACATATTTGTTGTCTATCCCCCCGTCCCCTACTCACCAACGTTAAAATTCTTTGGCCTTATATAAGCTCTAATCGGACGCTCCACATGTGGGATGCTGCACTGGGTGTGATCTTCCATTGTCGCTTGTAAGCGTATAACGAGTGTTCAAGAAAGCACGCTCATAAGCGTGTTTATGAGGTCCGAATCAAGTGATACCGATAGCAAAAGGTGGATTGGGCGTGCAAGGCAACTTCGTCTTCGCATGGGTACGAGGCTGATCTAGTGTCCTCCAATACCAATCAAAAGTTTCTTTCTACCCGTATAACTTTGTTTCCTGCAGAATATTCAGATATAGTCATACAAAACAACCTTTACAGACTAGGACAACCCTATCCCCAGGATCCCATCGGGTCACCCTACCACAATGACCAAATTTCAGAATCACCTTAGTGGGGCAAGGGCATTCGTTAGGGCATAAGTCGGTGTTAATGGGGAAAAAACCGTACCTGTACAGCTCTTCGTATATAATGAGATTGTTCTTCACAGACATTGTGTAACAAGCTGGTATGTACTTTGAAAAGCCATCAATGGCACACACATGAGTGACTCCACACATTACAAGTTTCTCATTCTGATCTATGTGCAACTTATGGCCGTAATAATTGGCAGTATATGGCACTGGATTCATAAGCCGTGCTTCGTCATTCCTTCTTCTTTGATGATGCTGTGGTGCGACACGTGCAAGAGACTGACCAATTCTTTTCTCCGAAGCCACTGTTTGTCCTGCACTGGCATCGATGTGGCCCTTCATCATCTTCCGACCAAACACAGGACCAACCTACAAAGAACACATTAACGCACTATCGTGGCATAAAATAATGAGAGTACCACTGAAGATTAGAATATTGTAAAAGATTTACCTGTCGTACAGAAAATTCGACAATTTGGTCCAGTTCGTCGTCAGTTACATGCTTCCTTTTCGTTATCCCATGTGTTTGGCAAAAGCGCTTTATACTTTTAACACTTAATCCTCTCTGATTCGGAAACTCTGTCTGCAAAATATCCGAAACTTTGTCCAGTGTATGACTCTGCACAAGTTCACAAACAGTTTGAACACTCACAAGATCTGCTAACGCCGCCATTTTGAATGAACGTGAACATAACGAGGCTGCAATAACGCGGTTTAAAAAATGAAAAATGAAAATTGCGACTTCATTTTTCATTTTTTTTAAATTTGGGAAATGAAAATATAATTGCGACTTCATTTTTCATTTTTTCAAAATTGAAAAACGAAAATTGCGACTTCATTTTTAATTTTTTTTAAAATTGAAAAACGAAAATTGCGACTTCATTTTTTCATTTTTTGAGAATTGAAAAATAAAAATTTCATTTTTCAATTTTTAAAAAAATGAAAAATGAATTTTTTCAAAATAAACCATTTTTCATTTTTCAAAATTGCGAAAAAATTTATGACCCGACAATTCGAAAATTGAAAAATGGAGTTAACATCTTCATTTTCCGCTTGTTTGAGATTTGAAAAATGGAAATGGTAAATTCATTTTTTATTGTTGGAAAAATGAAAAATGATTTTTTTCCAAATTTAAACCATTTTTCAGTTTTCAAAATCGTAAAAAAATGAATGACCCTAAGACCCACGCATTTAAATGCAAGTATGCAACGAATTAACTGTAATGCACTATGCACATTGATGCCACATAAGTGGACAAGTCGTGTATAATATGAAGTCATATATCTTTTCGTATCTGGGACACGCACACGGAAATTGCCGAACTGGAATTCGAAAATGGTCATTAATTATTTCTTTATTCCAGGAAGAAATAATCTGAATCAATTTTGTACTGTCCGGCCAACCGGATCCCTTGATTTCTTCCGGGGTCACTTATTTCATCCGGTCCGAGGTTAACTCGAGCCCACTCCCCTCCCCCCGCACACACCCTCTTGGAGGTGCTGTGTGTGCACACGCAGCACCGCTATACATTTAATAAACTAGACTATATATTTAATACATATATATATATATATATATAATACTTCAGCGCGCAGTCCGCAAAAACGCAGGCTCTGGGAGCGAGATTGATGCTTTGACCCAGTCCCTCAACCAATTGCTCCAGTTAAATGCACAATGCATTGTGGGAAATTAAGCAACCAGAATTGGAGGGAAAACGGAATAAACAACTGTCAACTGTGCAAGCACATTTTGTGGTGGATTTGTCCATTTCACGCTAAATTTCTAACAAGGTTAGTGGGAAATACTGTTTACACGCCTTTAGAGCTATTGTCCCGTATTTTCTACTAGGTTAACATTAATTATTAATGTATAATATAGTTTTACTTTGACTGAACTGAGTGTCCATGTCTCAGTACGAATATCGACAACGATGGATGAAAATTACGGCTGAAGCAAATATTCTTGCAGAGAGTAGTGGAAATAGTAATGATGAAACTGAGCTAAGTTTTGTGGAGCACAGTAATCCTGTTGATCAAGTGTCGATAGACAGTTTACTGTCCTCGAGTGAAAAAGTGTCTTCATCATCAGATTCGGAGTTACACTTAGTCGACCTAAATGAGGAATGTGTAGGCGCTGTAGCCGGCATAGATAACGACGGGGTGTCATCAATTTCTGAAGAGCTGGCTTCATGGGACACAAAAAACAACTGTCGTCGTGATGCTCTGAATGAACATCTTGAAATTCTGAGGGGACATGGTCATGATAGCCTTCCTAAGGATGCCCGTACCCTACTGCAAACACCACGCCAAGTTTTGGCAGTAAACAAATGTGGTGGACAGTATATTTATTTGGGGATTGCCAAGGCAATTATGAATGTGCTTACAAGTAATCCATCATTTTGCTCAGAAAACACAGATATTGAACTTGTTGTGAATATATGGTCTGCCACTATTCAAATCTTTATGTATCGAGATGTGGCCTATTCTATCTAGTTTCAATAGTCTTGGTGTCTTTGGTGTTGCTTTATTTTGTGGAAAGTCTAAGCCAGAATCTGTTGATGAATATCTTAAAGATTTTATCGAAGAATTGATTAATTTAAAGGAGACATGCATCATACTGTACATCAGGGAAAAAAATTTAACGTTAATGTTAAGTGTTTCTCCTGTGATGCCCCAGCACGAGCATTCCTAAAATGTATTGCCGGTCATTCTGGATATAACTCGTGTGAAAGGTGCACAATTAAAGGCTCTTGGAGTGGCAGAGTTGTGTTTACATCTCGTGAAATGCAACCAAAGCGAGTAGTTGAAATTTTCAATGACTTTGGATACAAGGAGCATCAAAAGCTTGCGACACCATTAATAGATGCAGGTATCAACTGTATTGGAGGGTTCGCCCTAGATTACATGCACATGGTGTGCTTGGGGGTTGTGAAACGCATTCTACGCTTTTTAAAAGGTGGCCCGAAAGAATGCAGATTATCGTCTGGCCAGATCAACCAAATTTCCCAGAATCTCCTTGCTCTGAAGGGGAAAATGCCACAAGAATTTGCTCGTCAGCCTAGGTCATTGTCAGAGCTAAACAGGTGGAAGGCCACTGAATTTCGGCAATTTCTCCTTTATACAGGCCCATTGGTCCTCAAAGGTGTTGTAACAAGGGCAACTTATGGTCACTTTATGGCACTTAGTGTTGAGTGGTCAGATTCAGCAAATTTTCTCCCACTAGCGTGGGCTCGTTTTGTCAGTGGATTTCCGCATCAAAATTAAAAGCGCTGTGTCATTGCGCTTCGTATGTAGATTTCATAATAGTACTCGTTTAGTTCGAAATTATGGCTGCTTGAAGTTCATCTTTGGATTTGAAATCTTCGAATCATAATACAGACCGTGGGAAGAAATTCTGGAACTCGTCAACTGTAGCGATGAAGTTCTCTGTTGAACAAGAGTGGTTGAAAGAAGTGCGAGGCGCAAAGGGCAAACCGAACTATGGCATGGGAAACATGGATGGCTTACTCGAAGAAGTTGTAGGCAACAAGTTGGAGATGGTTGGCCCTCTTGTTGATTCATTCCTGAAGCAGATTGGCTTAGGAATGAAGAACAAGTTGTGCCACTCGAAGGCCACTGGGTTGATGAACCCTATAACAACGTTTGTTCCGTGGTCTGTATATCGCCATATTCTGACCCTAATCAGAGGCTATGGTGAGGATATACAGAGCAAGAATAATGGCACAGCACATTATTCGACAATTTCAAAGATGGATAGTGCTTCCAAGCTCTTTTCCCTGGCGAGATTTTCTGGGGAAAGCTATTTAGCTAACCGCGAGTGCGCATCATCAAATTACCTGGAAGCAGGATGGTTTCTGTTTACAATGGCAAAAGCTTAGTTGTTGTAACAGGTATTACACCACTGTGCCTAGATTATAACACTGTGAAGGAAATTGTAACTCTCAGTTTTTATGTTCAGCGTTACACTGCTGATGATTTTGTGATAGATTCAAGCTTACAAGCTTTAATGAACAGTTAATTTTTGTAAATTTATTCATAATCTTGGTAGCACCATGAATAGTAAAATGAGTATTATTTAAAATGACCTTTTACTATCCATGGTAGCACTGGTCTAGATGTGGTCCAAATTTCTTAAAGGCTGGTTTCCACTCAGGAAAATTTTCCGCAGAGCCGAAACTGACAGGAAAGTTTTCTGCCTTAAGAGTTCTCCGTCAGAACTGATGACTAACACAAACTAAACTTTCCATCTGCGGAAAATTATCCTGAGTGGAAGCCAGCCTTTAACTTACAGGATTGAAATTGGATTATGTCCACAACAAGTCAAATTGCCATTGGCTTATTGCATTTGAAACCGTACATCTCTTGTTGAGGACCTTTGAAATTCCAAGTGGGGGTACATGTTTTAATCTAAGGAAATTCCAATGAGGGTATCATATTCCAGGGGGTGGTTTTCCAAAAATGACCCAGAATTCTAGGGGAGCCCAATAAAATAATAGAATATTTAGCATTTCCAGGGGTATTTTGGTGGCATGTGGAAAACCAGCGGAGGGTCAATAATTTCTGAATTGCAAGGTCCTCAACAAGGGGGTGTATGGTTTTAAAAAGCAATAAGCTATTCATAAACATATATAGGCCAAAAAATATGGAATCACATTCATTAACCGAACAGCTAGTCCTTTCACGAACCAAGTGCCCCATAGGTCCACCGCTTATCACTGGTTAAGCAGGTGAGAGTCAACGAGTCCCCTGGACGGGACACTAAGTCAACTGGAAAATAGCACAACAGAGAACCGACCTTAACTGTGTATGTTAAGGCTGGTTCTCTCTTGCGCTATTTTCCATTCGACTTAGTGTCCCGTCCAGGGGGAGTCGTTGACTCTCTCCTGCTTAACTTGTCATACTTGATCTACAAACAAACTCAGACATAATTTGTTCAACACATGTTTAAATTGTTTGCAATAACTAACTACATTTTTAAACTTGTATTACTTCTATATTTTTTTCAATTATACATTGAATTGCATTCAAAATTAGCCACTTCTTGACAAATGTATAAGTTTACTTTGACAAGTGCAGTTTGAGTGTTTAAATCAAAGAAAATCAATTTACAAATTTATTATAAGTAATACCATGACATAAGAGAAATTAGTGATTAAATGTTCCCGAAAGCCGAGGGAGGATTTGTGGACATTTAATCACTAATTTCCATCACTAATTTTCCTCCCTCGGCTTTCGGGACATTTTATCACTAATTTCCTTCATGTCATGGTATTAGTTTGTAATAAATACCATGATCACCGAGCCAATATAATTAACTCATTGCATTCCTTTGTTGTGTACAAGAGTATTGTTTTGATGTTTGGTCATGCATGCTATGAGGAAAAAATTAGAAATTTGCATTAAATTGCCCTGTTAGAGGGCAAAATTAGAATCTCTCCTGTTTGAGTGAAAATTAGAGATTACAGTATATTCCCAGTGAGAACCAAAAGATACTGAGATGATCACGGTATTACATAGCTAGCTTAATTTAGTGTACTATCTTATATAATTATTTTGTATAATTATTTACAAATTTCACTATTAAAATTTTAATAATTTTTACTGGAATGTTTAAATACTTTACTATACCAAACTATACTAAATAATACCACACGGGAAACCATACCACACTAAACAACACACTAAACTGCACTAAAGCATATAACGCTAAACTATATACAATATAATACGGTATAGCATGTGTAGTTTTGTCTTGTCTAACATTAGTCAATTTTATTCAGCAAAGGAAAGGAATTGCTAAGATGCATCATTAAATAGGAAATGCCATTTCAGAGGTCCAAATTTCAAAAAAATTCCGGGGGGACATGCCCCCAGAACCCCCTACAAATGGTTTGACTAAGGTTAAAAAAATCCGCCCCTGCAGCACTCCCCTACCAGATCAAGCTGGATCCATCACTGCATCATTTCCTGTCAGTTTATAGTTAACAAGAATACTTTTGCTTACCACTCTACCGATCTACTGAAATTCGACAGCTAAAGCACCAGAGAGTCGCTTAACAAGATGTTCTTCCCCCCCCCCCCCCAGTAGAACATAAGCCTCGTTTTTTCAACTCTTCTCGTAACTGTTTAACAGACAGCTTTCTTGGATCAAAGTTAGTTGAATGTACAGTCTGGGAACCATGTACTGTCTTAACATGAGCATTACAAGAAATAATGTCAGGAAATCTGTCTTCACACGAAAGACACAGAATGGGTTTTAAGATGATTAGCACTGATTCACTTAGCTCCCCCATTTGTGCACATTGCATGATAGTAGCACAACTTTCGCCGAAACAACATTCCAGGTGGGCAACATCCTTTTCTCTTCCACACTCACAACTTGAAGGAAGTTTTAAATGTGAAGGGTGTCTGGATTCATAGTGAGAAACATATGTGGAAGGCAATGGATGATGTTTTGGTGAGTAAAAGGCTCGAACATAATTTGCCCTCATCACTTGCCACCACTTACCCAATGATCCTGTATCTTTTGATCTATTAGTTAGTGCAAGGTCATTTTTTATACCAGCATGTTTCGACTCTTTGGCTTGAAGTGAAATGATCCCATAACCAATTTTATACTGGTCATAAAGAAGAGAAGCATGATATGGTAAGGCATATCCCATAGTCCAAACAGTTACATTAACTAACTGAAGGAAAAATAATGACAAAAGGTTGAAATAAATAGTTAAGTTATCTTTCAGTTGAGCTACCTCAACTTCGTTTGAATTTACTTTGTTAAAAAGTGTACCAGCATTTCTGAGGCATTGCACTATTTTCCCTATGGCTTGCCTTTTAAGTTTCTCAGCTGGAGATTCATTGGCAATCTGCAAACAGTCAACAAGCCTGTAGCCATACTTGGCAAGAGAAATAGCTTGTCGCCCAATAAGCCTAGTAGAGAGGTTATTGCTCCTGCTGGATGAGTCTTCATAGTGCTCCTTTATATAATTAGCAACAAAAGAAAGACCACAACCTGAGGGACACACAACATTTGCTTCAATAAAAGAAGCAGGAGAACTTAAAATCTTTAGAAAGCTTTCCATTACTCCCCTCTCTAATGCTTGTTTATAAATGAGATTTAGCAAATGTTGCCAAGCATTAATTTCGCAATGAAGAGGCTCTGGTCTCTGACGATCAGCAAAAAGACAAATACGTGGGGGTCCTAATTGACGCATACCATTGTTGGCCATAAATTCAAGTTCACGTTTGTACTTCTAAAATGATGGAGCCTCTCAATGTCCTCTGTACGTTTCTTAGAGGCGGGAGGTTTCCAGGTGTCAGTGTCAGAAAACCCAATTGTCTGCCCTATTTTATGCAAATCACCTTTATGGACATTAGCATAAGGGGAAGGGTATGTAGCAGCTTGGTTGAGCTCATTATTAGCCCAGCTTTGCCAAGACTGATCTGCACTTGGTTGGAATTGTACAGTACACTGATGGCCACATATGTTAATGAGATTGCCTTCAAGCATCTGCATTTCATCAGTGTGCTGCTTCCAAAGATCTTCCATCACAGGGTCCTTTTCTGATACACTTAAACAGTGTAGCAAGTAATGGCAATCTCTACTCCTCACCATCCCCCCAAAATTCCAACAAGTAAGAGAACCAATAGACATTCCTAACTCACGTGTTTCTGGGGCACCATCATCAGAGAATTGCACAATGAAATGGTCCTTATTTTCATTGAACCATATTAGCTTATCATAGAGGCGGGAAGACTCTAAATATAAATCCAACAACATATAAAGTAAGCCAGTAACACTACGAGAAACACCAGAGCAATTAGGCAATGGTGAAACAATACCAATATCAAGAGACTTAACAAACTTGTCAACTTTAGAATCACTTATGATTGTAGGTAGTGATATTTCTGCATCAAGACATTTGATGTTCCTGGGAAGCCAAATCTCTCTATCTGCATTAAACACAGAACTCCGTGTCTTACAAATTAACTTAAATTTCCTTCTAAAAAGGAAATTTTGGTATTTCAGTGCAACAGCTTGCTTTAATGACTCTTCAGATTTACTAAATTCTTCAACTGCTTTTCCAAAGACCCCCTGCAAATATTTACCCCTCTTATAGTTACCTATAAGTTGGTCAATAACTTCCTTTGAAGCTGCAGAAGCAACAAAATCCAATGCACCTAGAATGGCCCCATCATCACCACCATGGATATACCTCAAGATATCTGCTGTTTCCTTGCGGCGCCTATACCTAGTGCTATTCTGAACATCAGAAATCATTTGAAGGGTAGTAGCATTTTTGGCACGTTTACCCCGTGCTGTTTCGGTTTGCTGCAGCAAGATTTTAACTTTGTCAAATTCCTGCCTTAACTGCGTAACTCCCTAGCTTGCCGAAGCAACATTTCTAGAAATAAAGACAGAAATATATTAGTTAGGTAAAATTAATAGCACAGAAAATGTTTCTATATTGCTGTATCATCAATTTCAGGCAATCACCCTCTTCATGACCTTGTTTGTTTACAAGTTATGATAGTTTGCTTGATGTTTACGTCAAACTAAATGTCTTCATCTTTTCAGCTCATTTAAACCATTACCTTGTTGCCATCCTTTAATTTTAGCTTTATTAGTTGCTCATATTTCACACAGAAAGCCATTTGTTGTTTCCATGTGTTAATCAGCTAATAGCATTCTTTACTAGTAACCGCAAATAGCATTAAATTTTGAAGTATGAGTATAAAATAACAGATATATATATATATATACAAAGTATGAAGTATAGTTTTACCTTAAAGTCTTCGCTACCAGAGGTTTCACCCTAAACGGGATCATCGGGCGACTCTGAGTCGCCTGATGATCCCGTTTAGGGTGAAACCTCTGGTAGCGAAGACTTTAAGGTAAAACTATACTTCATACTTTGTATTTTGCTCTATCTATATATGGTATTGAGCACTCTCTAACATTTCGTGAACCAAAACTCACTTATATATATATATATATATATATATAATGTCGTCTTCAGAGTTTGATCTTGGTAGGCTTTGTGATATTAGTATTAAATAATACATGACTAAGCAATTCTTTGAACGTACACATACTTACCCGAGTCATTATTTCGTTGGGCAATTTCAGACTCCTTAGTCAACACCCACTGCTCCCTATCCTCAACATCACCTACTCTTGCTAATTTAGCTTCATATTCAGTGACAATTTTACTGGACTCTTCCTCAAACTCACTCTTGAGAGAGTGTTTGATACAAGCAGTTGACTTAGACCAAAAGTTGTGAAATTTTCTTTGAGTATCATGTTGCCCTAGGTGCTTGTCTGGCTTAGAACACCGTCTGTTCTTTGAACAGAGTTTCACTTCCCTGAAATTTGTGAGATTATATAAAATTAATTCCCAACTTTAACTGCACTATTACGAGGGCACATTAATATTCAAGTAAAATGTTTTATAGGCTTGTGGTCATATTTGTCATTGACACTACAACAGTCAAAGGATTGTGGGTTATAATATGGTTAGAAAGCGGCACCAATTGATACCGCATTTCACAGTTGTTTTGTCGACTTATAGAAGAGAAATTTATGCCCCAATAGTCGCATCTTTGAACTTGTGTATTATGATTTATGACTGAAGTACAGTGCGTGTAAATTACAAACAGCCAGCGACAGGGAAAGTAGAAATCTGATCTTAAGTTAACTACAGATATGTAAAGATGGCGGACAGCATCAAAATCACTATACAAAAGGTATATTTAAACGAATTCTACTTACACTTTCTCGCCTTCTCCTGTACCACTTGTTGAAGCCATGAATCCAAACTCAAATCTGAATTGCTAAGTCACTACCTCAAACGTCATATAGAGGAAATATTTGGCAAAAACTGCCCAAGTACGGGTCCCTACGCAAACATTTTTGATTTAGAAAAAACTATGCAGAAAATATATAGACATAGCAATTCATTTTGGGTCAAACTTTTATTCTGATCAATAATATAGCAAAATGAACTTCCAAAAGCTTTCTAGATTGCTGTTTAAACCCAGATGTAGGGAAAAAGGCGCCCAAGAAAAATGCTTGTAAGTAGGCAACACTTGCTATCAGGGACCCCGTCCTCACATATTTTGACGGCCGAGTGCCTTCTGTTGATATTGAAGGGGCCTGGGTACAGAAAACGTGCATAGTTTATGTAAATTTCACTATTAATCATGCGCTAATTTTGCACTCCTTCGCCATTAACAATTTTGTCACATGACACCACTTCCATATGCAGCGCTAAGTGGGAGGAAATTTCCGTAATATGACCATCGTGGTTGCACTTTCCATCTTGCTCAACTCTGATGTCAAAGTCAGAGAACACTATCTTGAATATGCAAATAAATTATTGGAATACTTTGTTGGAAATTGTTCTCATATATATGGAGAGACATTTAATGTTTACAATGTTCATGGACTCCTGCATCTGCATGAAGATGTAGAGAATCATAACACATCTTTGAATGAAATATCATGTTTTCAATTTGAAAACCACATCAGGTTTTGGAAAAACTTGTAAGAAATGCACGTAGTCCTGTTGTACAGGTTGCCAAGAGACAGGAAGAGTTACTAAATGTTACCTGCAGAACTAAATTGAAAGAAACATACACAGCGATTTCCACAAAATCCAAGGACAATTGTTTTTTTGTTAAGCGATGGAAGGTTTGCGTTTGTTGTAGAGATTAGAGTTGATGAAATGCTGTTATGTGATGTAGTAAGCCAACAGAATCCAAAAACTTCAATATTTGTTGGATTAGAAACTTAAATAGACACATTAAGAGAAGAATGGTGGAAAGAAGAGAGATAAAATGCAAAGTTGTATCTCTCCCCTATGGAGAAGGTCAAGCACTTTTTCCAATGCTGCACGAGATTGAACGACCATAGATGCTGAATGTAGATATTTTACTGGAGTACCATTGTAAGCAAACTATCTCCATTTCCCTTTCAATTGCACAGTTAACTAGTTCCACCAACAACCTAAAACTAGTAGGGAATAGGGATTCGTATAAAGTTGTCTGTATAATTTATTCCATCACATTTATCTGATGAGAGGAGATAAAATATATGGCATACATTATACCCAGTAGTCAAGCTTGTGAAAGTAAAAATGTCTTCCAGTAAGTAATATAATTCAGGAATTTAACTTTGTTATTATGATAGGTTAATGTACCACTAGGAACTAGTGTCTTCATAAATGCAGGGTTAGTAAAAGGGTACATCTATTGTTGTTCTGACGTACAGCAACTAATTTGTATAATTTGTTGTTTGTATACAAAGGTTAAGAGGGAGAGGCAGGGGAGGAATAAAAAACCATAAACTTTTTGTATATGTACTAAACGCATGACCCCTATTAACCATTGAAGCTGGTCAGTGGTCACCCATGGGGCATAAAAGGTTAATTACCTGGGGTGATCGATGTAAAGATAGTCTCTATTTAATTTATACCATCGTTGAACCACTGATGACGTTATTTGAGCTATATACAGTATGTTAGGGCTAAGCTGGTATAGCGTGTGTCAAGATTAATATTTGCATATTATGTGCAATGATTGTGATCAGGAGTACATCGGTCAGACTAAACGTCAGATTGGCATACGTCTGAAAGAACACCAAAGTTTTCTTTTCCAAAAAAGGAAAATTCCACCTTGTTGGAACAGGCGTGCCAAACTAACCATGAGTTTGCATGGGAACATTCCAAAATTAACACTTCCTTCTATATTATTTCTAATATCACTAAAAAATTTCATATTTTTGTAATTTATTTAGTGGATAGACAGTTATGTGAAGAATACAATTTTGTGAATGCAGAAGTAAGTGATGATGAGGATCATAATGAAACAATTGAAATTAAAAAGAAAAAATCCAACACAGGTACATAATGATCTGAACTGTAAGACATCATCTATAGTGGATAGAATTTTTTGTTGTTGTTGAAATGGCTTGGCTTCATATGAAATTACTGTAGATAATGAAAGAAGCACTTTCAATTATTTTCTTATAGAAAGTGTCGCACTCCGTCACCACTTCCACAATTCAAAGGTCGATTCGAGAAAAGTAAAGGGGTATCCTTAACACCTTCATCTCTTAAATCCACTCCACCTTCAGATACCTTGTTATCAAGATCTAGGTCTCCAAAAAGAAGATCACGGTCATTGTCAAGCAATTCTTCAACCTCGCAACAAGAGTGTTCATCTTCTCAGGCAAGGAAGCGGGGCCATAAGACTGAAAACAGATACAATAAAGAAACTCCAACTTGTAGAAAATCAAGATCCAGGTCTCGTTCAAAAGGAAGATGGTCTTCAAGTGAACAAAAACATTTCACAGAAAGCCAAACTCCAAAGGTCAAGAAAACAGAAAACACTGATAATTTCCCTATCCCAGAAGGAAGTAAGTACATGATACTAAGAAGATAGTAAATGTGTCAGTGTTCAAAGGTTCAATGTGACACAACATAAACAAGTAAAATAGTGTCGAAATCTAGTTACAGTGTAGAGGTGATAGATTGTCGACATTTTTCAACACATTAGTGTTCTTTCCATATGTGAAATGTAAGGGCTGTTATGACAACAATGTACTGTATCAGTTATGGTTTTTGTAACCAAAACTATTGCAACAAAACCTTCATTTTGAATGTCACAATACAGTCATTCATACCATACAACACTATTTCCACTAGCCAAAAATGCTCTTCCTTTCGATACAGTAGGCTTCACTACTTCCTCTAAACCAACGCACGCTGGTAACATTTAAACTTCAAAGCGCAGATACATGTACGCCTGAGCATACATATTTAAAAAAAAATTTCCTGTATTATTACACAGGGTTTCAAGGTTTTGTATTATTACACAGGGTTTGGCAAGAAGTATGAATGTGCTGATTCAGATTACCATGTTCAGCAGATTGGAGAGCCTGAGGAAAAATGCAAGGAAAAATCAAATGGTAATGTGCATTGTAATGTGCATTTTAAATATGATAAAGTTACAACAAATTATATACTTCATGATTTTTTGTTCATGTCGACAAATTTCTGAGTTAAGGTTGACCAATAGATCTTTTTTAGGAGTGGCAAAAAATGCAAAATTTGAAACTCAAAAGTGTGCATGAATATTTTGAAAGAGAATGAAACTGAATGTCATTCATAGAAAAACATTCAGGCCATCAATACAGTTAAATAAACAAAGTTTTTAGTGCTTTGTATGGCAACTACCATTCAACCTAATTTAATTTGAGGAAGATTCAGTTAACATCTATGTTTTCATTAAAACTTTCCTTTATGTTGTGTGAATCATTAGGCAGATTTAAAAAAATTATACACTTGCATTCATTTTTAATACAAAAAACATTTCATGGAAAAATAATTTGATCAGCAGATTCTTAAGAAATTAAATGTCTATTGATCACTTATACCCATGAGAAAAAATCCAAGGTCATGTACCTCGTTTTTATTTAGATTGAGTTAAAATGTAACTTGGACCCATTTCCAAACATTACTGACATATATCGTCATGTATGTTGTATCCATAGCAACTGCTGGATCACTTTATTTATTGACAATATTTGATGCCAAGCATGTTCTTCTATATCATTCTCCTCCGAGAAATTCATTTACACTTTTTGAGGCTCAAATTACCATTTTCCCATTTTCCAAGAAACCATATTGACTATTGAATAACCTTAAAGTCTTGTTTTATACTTGTGTATCAGTTAAATTTATTACAATTCTAATAGGTGTCAAGAGTGTCCAGAATTGGAGGTGTGTCATTGAAGGACAATGTTAGCAAAATAATGAATAGGTATGCAAATTCAGTTATTTTTCTGTTAGTAAAAATATTTTGATTTAGAAAATCTTGGAGTGGTTGCTGCAGTGGATTCTAAGGTGGAAAAGATTGGGTGAAAAGTGACATAAATTATTACTGATTATGGAATTCTTATTATGCCTAGGTTAATGACCAATGAGTTGATGAGCCAAATGAATTTAAGAGGAAATGGAGCCAAGATTGCTTTTGGCAAAACACAGCTCTATAAAATTATCATCGGTATGTTTTGACATGTGTTTTTATGTAAAGGTTATAATTTATACCGTTACCAAGGTGTATTTGGGATATATCAACCGGAGACAAAGCCTCAGTGTATATTTAACAGTTATACCATGAGCTCGAGTCGTATATGAGCTCATAGCCAACGAGGCGCTTCGCCGAGTTGGCTATTAGTTCGTATACAACGAGAGCGAATGGTATAACTGTTTTATTATATAGCCAAGCACTGTACAAGAGACAAAATTACAGTGAAATGTTTGAAACAACAAACTTCCGACATAGGCAACTAATACTTCCGCCATGCGTAATGATGCATTCACATAGAGTTTCTCGCTGAGCTGTTCGGTAAACAGCTTCGAAATTTGGTGTTTAACTGTTGTGGTGTCCCAGCTTCTTTTCTCTTATTTTTTTCCCCTCCCCTAATTATTTTATTTCTCATGTAATTTTAACAAGCGAAGCTTAATAAATAAATAAATAAGTCAAAAGGTGGGTCAGTTGTTTATATTAGCGTTGCTGTTGTGAAAAAGGTTTTGATTTCATGCAAAAATGAAACTGAAACACCTTCGGCAGTGAAACTAAATTACTTAGTTGGTTGTTTTTGAAAAAGAACATGCTTTTTACTACTCCAAATGCTTATCTAAATCAAAAAAGTCTCGTTACTGGTGACCTCCCACGAAATGTGTGTTGTAAGCTTGATTTTAACCGTGAGTTTCTTTGCTTGTCAACAAATTAATATCAGCCCGTTAATTTAGTCGGGTTTTTGAAGTAAAATGACGTAATTTTTAGGTGAATTTTACCATTTAACATGCTACATTGTGTATTTGTAAATGTATTTTTAATGTTGTTTTTTTATACATCGGTTTGAGGGTGTTTTTGAGGATGTTCATGTTTATCTGTATAAAAATCCGTCAATTTGAACTCTTTTTGGCAGTTTAAAAAAACATGCCGCCATCTTGTTTTTCCTCCACCAGCAGGATATGAGCTGATAGCCTGGTAGTAGGGAACCAATCAGATTACGCAAAACCTCATATCCGATAGCATGCAATATAATATGTGATATATCACATACTGGTATATATACACCGAGGTATAATGTATATAGTAACCGGCTAGCCAAGCGGCTGACTCCTGCTCAAGCAAGTCAATTGCATATCATCCGATTACATGTATTTAAAAAAGTGCATTATGCCGAAGTATCCTTTGCTAGCCAATCAAAAGCCAAGAACGTCAAAATATTTTACTTCCGACGTAGACTATCTACTTCCGAAGTACCTCTATTGTCTTTGTCCAATCAGTGCTCGTTATTTCGACCTAGACGGCCATTTTGACCTACTCAAATTATCCACATTTGTAGATAAAATCCCTCTCTACCCCTACCGTATGAACAGTTTCGCTCAAGCTACATGAAGTAGACAAGTACTAAGTGTCCTCCAGCCAAGGAGGGGGGCTGAGTCAGAGATTTTTGTCTACGTCGCATGACGTGCTTGACGTACCCTAAATCCGCCCCTGTTATAGCCTCGGTGGATATGCTTAAGGTACACCAAACAATTGACATCTATACAGACCACATTACGAAATTATACAATTCCACTTATACATACATCAAACAATTTACTATTTATATCTCGACATTATCCCACAATTACCCCTAAGGACAATGACTATCCCCTTAAGTCCTACAACACGTACACACTTCTCACTGTGACCGGGAAACGAATTACCCTACCCAACAAATATACCAACAAAATAAGTCTAGTTACACCTTACAAAGATACACGGACTACGGCAAGAGTGCAAGACTACGGCATAACTAAGCTATCTGAGCCGGCAGTCAAACTTCTGCTTGAGACTGTCATGGAACTTGTAGAGAATGTACGGAAGCCCAGACGCGACAACATGAAATTAGATTTTACATTTCTTGATTTTGTATTTTCTGATTTTACATTTCTTGATTTTGTATTTTCTGATTTTACATTTCTTGATTTTACATTTTCTGATTTTACATTTCTTGATTTTACATTTTTGTCAATATCGATATCGCGCCGTGGATTCTCTCGAATTCTTTCACCTTCGTGATTTATAAAGACCGGGCCATCTGAGGATGCACTGTTAGCTCTGATTTTAGCAAGGCCAAGGGAGTAATGCTATTTTTTACTGATATGTGGCGATACATATCCCGGTCTAGTTTATATAATATATTAAAACAACGAACAAACGACAACATGATCCGACTTGGGAAGGACGGCTCTTAATTAAACCTTCAGCATTGATTTGTTATTGTTGTTGCAACAATTAAACATAATTCAAACTTACCGTTACAGCAGTTTTACGTGATTCGTGATCGCTGTATTGCAAGCCGGAATCAGTTGTTGCTTGTCCTTACCTTTTGTAGTTTTGTTTCACAGTTTATATAAGGCAATTTATAAACATAATTGGTCCAATTTATACTACAGACACAAATTAAACGTCTAGCTGTTCAATGCGATTAACCGTGTATAAATGTAGGACACAAAGTTTTGATCACAGACAATCACATGGGTAATCCAAATACTGTTAAGAACAGCTATATAACGGAGGCCAGGTTTATGCGTCTCATAATTTGATATATTTGATACTAGACGTTCTAAATGTTTATATTTACAGTGCGACTGAACGATGCGCTTAACAGACGCCGCTAAAGTTTTATCAGCACTTCACTTGCGATAGTAACTTCTAGTATTTTAGATAGCTTTATAAACGGCAAGAATCATCCAAATCATGTGCAAGGCCGTTCAAACCGAAAACAAAGGTTGCAACCGGAATTTATTTACATTTTCCAGTGGTCGCGAACCATGTAAAATATATGGCTATTGAAAATGTAAAAGTTGCAAATGTAAAAGTTGAAAATATAAAAGTTGAAAATGTAAAAGTTGAAAATATAAAAGTTGAAAATGTAAAAGTTGAAAATGTAAAACTTGAAAATGTAAAAGTTGAAAATGTAAAAGTTGAAAATGCAAAAGTTGAAAATGTAAAAGTTGAAAATGTTAAAGTATAAAATGTAAAAGTATAAAATGTAAAAGTTGAAAATGTAAAAGTTGAAAATGTAAAAGTTGAAAATGTAAAAGTTGAAAATGTAAAAGTTGAAAATGCAAAAGTTGAAAATGTAAAAGTTGAAAATGTAAAAGTTGAAAATGTAAAAGTTGAAAATGCAAAAGTTGAAAATGTAAAAGTTGAAAATGTAAAAGTTGAAAATGCAAAAGTTGAAAATGTAAAAGTTGAAAATGTAAAAGTTGAAAATGTAAAAGTTGAAAATGCAAAAGTTGAAAATGTAAAAGTTGAAAATGTAAAAGTTGAAAATGTAAAAGTTGAAAATGTAAAAGTTGAAAATGTAAAAGTTGAAAATATAAAAGTTGAAAATGTAAAAGTTGAAAATGTAAAACTTGAAAATGTAAAAGTTGAAAATGCAAAAGTTGAAAATGTAAAAGTTGAAAATGTTAAAGTATAAAATGTAAAAGTTGAAAATGTAAAAGTTGAAAATGTAAAAGTTGAAAATGCAAAAGTTGAAAATGTAAAAGTTGAAAATGTAAAAGTTGAAAATGCAAAAGTTGAAAATGTAAAAGTTGAAAATGTAAAAGTTGAAAATGCAAAAGTTGAAAATGTAAAAGTTGAAAATGTAAAAGTTGAAAATGTAAAAGTTGAAAATGCAAAAGTTGAAAATGTAAAAGTTGAAAATGTAAAAGTTGAAAATGTAAAAGTTGAAAATGTAAAAGTTGAAAATGTAAAAGTTGAAAATGTAAAAGTTGAAAATGTAAAAGTTGAAAATGTAAAAGTTGAAAATGCAAAAGTTGAAAATGCAAAAGTTGAAAATGTAAAAGTTGAGACCCGGAAGACCCCCTGCAGCGCAGACACTGCACGCGGTTCCCATGAAAGGCGATCATGGATCTTGCTGGGAATTTTAGAGGAGTTTGCCGTCGCCACGGAAAAAATGCGCAGGTTATCGGATGAGCAATCCATCGTCTCACACCTGTGTGTGTGGGTGTCCAGCGTTCGAGCACGTAAGTTGTGGTCGGTTACTGTGTGAGATATCCGTATTTTTAAATAGGGTGTGCGATTGATGTAAAGCTATATACATGCCTTTACAGTCAAATATCAAATGTTGTCTAGCGTGCGACGGCGTTATTCTTCCGAAACATCAATGTTGATACGTCTAGCTAGTCAGTGAAGATTATTTGGTTAATTTCCGTAAGCTTTTGGTTGATTTCCAGCGAGCTAGCTTTTTAATAATACCGTGCCAAGAGTCTACCGTACGCCTTCCTGCGAGCCGCACGGTTAAGAGCGTACCTATAAATTCAAAGAGCGAACCAAACAGATTTATGCAGCGTGCTGTGACTGAAGCAATTGTAATAAGAATTAGTTCGGTGTGCTGTTATCACGCTTTATAAACCAGGCGAGATTCTGTAGTGTTTGTCTAACAACATTGTTATGTTGCGGGGAGAAACCGCGTGATAGTATACTCCGATTTTTATTAGTAGAATTCCTAGAACTGTATCTTCGCGATAAATTCGTACATGGCTATAATATTTGCATTCTTCGTCGATAAAAGGGACATTAAGTTACTTGGTTGTTGTACTGTTCGTCGTGCTAAAATCGTTCTATCATCTCAGCGACTGGTGTTACTATAATAATTGTTCCTCAATAAAGCAATATATACAGGAATCTGTGAGCCCTATCGCTTCCAAGTTTCTCTGGAAAAAGCGGATAACATGGATAGACAAGTGTACCATTTGCGAGCAAACGTCAGGTGTGAACGTTTTTTCAATTTTTCGCGTTTGTTAACTTTGTTTACGTTTCAAATTTGGCTAATCCATGTTTACATACGCGAAACGCTATAAAAATCGCGCCTACACGTGCGGTTTTCCGGGTTTTCCCCAAGCATGCAATCAAGCGTATGAAATAATCCATGTAGCGGCCCTCGTTGTGGGGTCTTTGAGTCGCCCTGGGAGAGTTCAAACATTGAACTTTCATGCGACGAATCTAATGGATAATGAGGGTTTTTACAGAGAAATCAGGTTTCTGCTCCTAAATTGTAGGAAGAAAGTTTCGTGGTGAACTTCTCTAGGTTACAACGACCGGAAAAGCAAAAATCGTCCATGAGGAGATATGACCTTTAACCCTATTTAGACCAGGGTCTTTTGAGGTCCTCTCCTAATGTGAACACTAATAACTTTAGAACCAATAAAGCAATCAACACTATATTTGGCAACTTTTCCCAAAATTTATCTGGGAACATTTTCGTTCATTGACTTGCATTGAGACAGTGTGATGTTGCCATTGTAAGTGGTAACCATATTTTGATAGATTTTACGAAATTCTGAGTACTCTGTAAAATTCACTGTTTTGTAGAGTTTTTTCCCCTGATTTTACCCATGTGGTTACTATTATGACCATTTATGATATTTTTAATGATAATAACTCGCCTAAGACTATTTTCTCTTCATATACGACGAAAACAAGAATGGTGGATCCGAGATGGCGGATCCATGACGTCATAATGACGTCATCACTGTTGCTAATGACTACAGAAATGTTAGTAGACATTGATGTTTTACTAAATAATAAACTTCTCTTACAATTTAAGCTAATACTTCAACGCATGGAGCCTACAGAATTTGCCTCGATAAAATCAATTAAATGACATCATTTTGATGTCATAATACCATGGAAACTCAATATCAAAACCCACTAGAATTTACAAACTCCAGTGGCCAATGGGTTAAATAGTTTTCGAGTTAAAGGGGGAGGGCCTCAAAAGCCTCCCCCTGGTCCCAGAAGAAGAAAAAAGCCTGGTCTGAATAGGGTTACGTTTTACGAACATCCACGAACGCCTGTTACATATGTATTAAACCAAGCTCGCATGCCTATACCATATGTACAACTGTACTCACAACATCCATTAATATAGTACTATGATGTATTGTATAATGTTTGCAATATAATTATAGGCACTGTTACCGAACTGTAGTTCCAGTGGATGTCAGTGTATTGGGTATAGTATGGTGTCCGAACTTGCAGAATGCTTCCACTGCGGGCATAGTAAGGACCGACATAGGTTACCACCAACATCGTTAGAAGCTGACTCTAGAGAAACGACCAAGGATGTGTGTGTTGCAGGTAAGCATATCGCGAAATAAGTATGATTCAGTTTCTATAAGTTACGTCTTCACCATTTTAATTACAGTGACCCAGATTTAAATATAGAATCTAATAATTTTATTTATAGGGTATGGATGGAGTGACGTCAAACGCGATGTTGTAAACAAGCGAAATCAGCATGACGAGGAGACGGGTGGAAGCACGCAAAACATTGTTAGTTGAATAAGGCTATTCTTTTTGTTTTTGTATAAGTCGGGCAACACCTTAGCATCTAATGACGACGCCTTTTACGCCTTTTACCTAATCCTGTTATTGTAAAGGACTATATAATGATATATCGACTGTTTCACCATCAAAATGACGGCAAATTTGAGTTAAATTGGCCCGAATAGCACCAAGCAGATAATACAATTGTGTTATAAACCCCTTTTTTTAAAACTGATTCTAGATCCGACACTGATCTCTAGAGTTTGTTTTATTTGCTGTTTATTCGTTTTTAACTGCATATCCATTAATGTGCTGATGCATGATTTTCTTGTCAGGGGCGTAAACAATCTCGAAGAGGTGCAGTGACAACAAAAGTCATTGATGTTGTAAAAATGGACAGAAAATATTTCAAGTGCAGTGGACGCATAACATATAGAGCGACAGGTGCTTACAAAAAGGTAGATATATGATCATGCATGATTTGGAAACGAGCGCGGTGATTGGATGAAAGCCGAGTTTCGCTAATGTTTCCGTAATTCAGTTGCAACAAGGATTATGTTTTCTGTTTATTAGGCATGGGAAATGTTGAACCAGTGCACATGAACGACATAGAGGCATGAGTTAAACGCCGAACTGTTCATCTATTACATGTTTAAATTGTTTGCATTGAGTTTGACGCATGAAACTAGTTCTAGGTTTAGCTCAGGATCACACGTTACATTACAGTACAAAAATATACCGCAATAATTAACAACGAACTGACTATACATATTGTTATAAAATGGGTTATCTCTGTATAAATTATTTAAAGAAGGTACATTGATGCAACACGCTGGCGAGGTAGCTATATAAAGATCTTTATTCGGGGTAGGAATGATATACAGGACTATTCAAAAACTCATTAATAATTCACGAGGAAAACACAAAGGAAATCAGTACCATGTCCGTGGTTTTATACCAATACTAATGAACATACAATTTTATATAAAGAATACTAGTGAACATACAATAAAAACTCGAACATATATATGAACATAATTTGTTATATACCAAGTGTCAAAGTCCATTTTTCTAGCTCTCTGATTGGGCGAGCGGTCCTCGCGTGGCATTCCGACAATCGTGATGTTTCCCCGCGTAACCCATGGCAGCGGGTATCATTACATTTATTTTTCCCTAGGGAAAAATATCAAAACCGGAAGTAGATGGTCTGGTTCAGTTTGTTTTTAATGAAAGAAAACTGGAGAAAACAAAGACAATGTCTGAAAATTTTACTCAACATTTTTGTTGTCATTTGACACTTGATATATAACAAAACACTTATTTACTGGTACCTCGGGAAAACAATGTGTTTTGTGGCCCCTCGACTGCTCGTTGTTGCCCTCGGCTTCGCCTCGGGAAACAACGGCAGTCTCGGGTCCACAAAACACACTGTTTCCCTCGGCGCCAGTAAATAAGTGTTTAATAAAACACTCGCATCACGTGTTTTATCAGATCTAAAACACTCGGGCTGCGCCCTCGTGGTTTTAAATCTGATAAAACACTTCTGCTCGTGTTTTAAATATTACTTGAACGATCGCTAAAGGTAAATCAGTCTAACAGTAAAAGTTCAGGGAACTCTTCTGGCTCTTGCATGGTTCTCTTCGTGGATTAATATTGCTTGGCTTACTTACCATTCTTATCCATCAACCACTGTGCTATAAACTAGGTTGTAATCAAGTTATATTAGAGTAGTAACTACGTAATAATACTAACAATATTAATGATGTAAATATATGTAAAGCTCAGCCTAAAAACACTATTGCTAAACATGTTAACATGCCCATTCAAATTGGTTAGTAAAGCTAAAAAAGAATATTAAACTGATAAGAAACTGACAGGGGTTACAAAACCTTATCAAAAGTGTTGAAAATAAGATAAACTACATAAGACTTTGGCGCCGTTCACATAATTATAACTCAAGTGACTTGTTACAAACCATAATAAAATGAAATGAAAATGAAAATTTATTTACACTTATTTTTACATGATATTTATATACAGTTAATTTGTTGGGTTTTTTTTATGTATACATGCATGTATATTTTTTTGTAGTAAAAACTTAAAGTGTCTAGTGGCTAAGTTAACCGTTCTCTAGTTAGCCACTAGAATAGGCCAATAGTCCACAAATAAAGTATGTTGCGTAAAGTTTGATTTGGTTGCATTATATAGATAGTAGTCAACAGTGATATGACGTTAACGAATCTTCAAGAAGGATGTGTTAAAGCCTTAGGAAATGTGGAAGATATGGAAAAGGTGATGGAGTCGTACGTCATCGCTGTTATTGATGGAAAATCACAAATCACGTGTGACGAGGAGATCAACCGAAAACGTCGGACTTTCGGGTTCTACTGGAAGAAAAAGGTATGCATTGTTGTTTTCGAAGTTTCATTTGCATGCATTGTGTGAGTGTTTTAGTTCGTTTAGGTTTATAATGAAGTCAGATGATATAGTTTAATAGCTTAATCATCAAATATACAAATACAAGCATAATCTGATGAAAGGTGGTCCAACAGGGCAAAGCCCCAATTGAAATGGACTATCAAAGAGAATACAACTACAGTATATATAATATTAGGATAAAACATTCAAAACTATGACCATGTGCACACGGCAACGCCCCCGAGCGCCCCCGCACTGCTTACCGTTCTCAAGGGAATCGAAAACAATCATCTAATTACTTGAAACAGTACGAAAACGCCCGGAAACGTTACCGTGTGCACACAGTGTATATCTATGTACAAGTCGGTAATTCATAACTATTAAACTTTCTTAAAAAAGTCGGTAATTCATAACTATTAAACTTTCTTAAAAAATTAGCTCTAATTGCCCTTTTAAAAGTTAGATTAGTGTCTATCATTTTGATTTCCCTAGGAAGGGAATTCCATGCCCTTACAACCCTAAGGAAAGTATGAGTGATAAAAAAAAATTAGTCCTACATTTGAATTCAATGAAGTTATTTGGGTCACGTGACCTAATTGAGTATCTGGGCTCAGGTCTTATTTGAACAAAATTATCTAAATTTAAGTTATATTGTCCAAGTAAACATTTATGAAAAAAAAACTAAATCGCAGATATTTCTGCGGTACTCGAGCGGAAATAAATTGAGTTTGGATAACCTCTGTTTATAAGTCATGTCTTTAGGATAATTTAAGATAAAATTAGTTGCCCGACGTTGTACGTTTTCAAGAAGAAGTTTTTGATTGATTATTTGGGTTGGTGACCATAACTGCGAACAATGTTATCCTTGTGTCGATATCTTTTAAGTCTTTACATCAAGACACCTTCATATTTTTAGTAATATTTAAAACACGAGCTGCAGTAGTGTTTTATCAGATATAAAACACGAGACGATAGCCGAGTGTTTTAGATCTGATAAACCACGTAGTCCGATTGTTCTGAATAGCTTAAAAAACGCCGACCCGTTTCATTACTTTATTGGCGTAGTAATTTTGAAAATCAAGCCGCGAGATAATCAAATTTAAAGTTTAATATGTAAATCATTTTTTACCATGTACTGATTTCTTTTCTCATCAATGAGTTTTTGAATGGGTATATATTGTCAAATTCATTAATAATTCACGAAGAAAATTCAAAAGAAATAAATGTTCAACCAGTATTTAGAAATCGGAGGAAGATTAGATCCGAATTTCCCAACTTTAATACCGATTTTCCCTCTAAATAAGGATTGTTTGAGAAGCAACTTCAAACACTCGTAAGTGTTCATCATCTTATTTCTAAATACAAACAAGCGGGTTAAAAAACTCGACGTCTCTTCGTATTTTCAAGCCGTTTGTCTCGGAGGAAGAACACATACAGATCATTTCCTTTATATACATGCAGTGTGTATAAAAAAACCCGATACCACTTAAAAAAATATGTATTTTTTTATTTCACCCGGTGAATGCAAAAGAATACATAGTCAAATTTTAAAGGTGTTCTCTTTTTTAATTGATACACATGCACTGTTTGCATAGCGTCGCTTTGGGGTTAAGATAATATGTTGCCTCAAAGCGAGGCTTAGGTCCCATTATTGAATTATGTCAACTGTCACAATATCAAAGAGGATAGCGGCATATTTATCATAATCTGTTTCGTTCAAAACATGCACTATATTTCGAAAAATATCTTAAAAAATTACTGAAATGACACTGACAATAATAAAAAAAGCCATCTGTTGCGTACTGCATGTACCTCTCATGAAAGTTCGACAAATCGTACTAACAGTTTGCAGGTAGGCATAATGCAGCCATGCAGACTTACTGTATAAATAAAACTTATGTACTGCTTTAAGTGCTTTTCAATATACATTGCTGCCTTGTTGTGCAGTTGTTTTACATTTGAATTTTCTTTAGAAAAGTGAAGTACACGAAATCTCAGAATCCAGGAAGAGTGAACTCCCCGCAATTTCAAATTCTCGGAGAAGTGAACAAGTCGAAGTTAAAGAAAAGTAACTATACGAATTACTTAATATATCATCATATACAAAGACCAAATTATATTTTAACGCAGGCTATTTTGTAAAATACAAAATGATTGTCAATACGTCTTTAACCTGATTTGAGTTCAAGGGAAAAGGACGATATGGATTGTATGCATGAGCTCGAAAATTTTAACACAATTTGTGTTAGTTAGGCCCGGGTCAAACGACGTACTTCACACGAGACGAACTCAATGCAAATTAACCTAAACAAAAGACTTTCCTAATTTACATTGAGTTCGACTCATGAAAAGTTCGACGTTTGACCTGGGCCTAATTCAGACTAATTGAACAGGAAATATGAAGTTATACACACTGTTGCATCCGATAGCAACTATAGAGATGCGCTCAATAATAGGTGTTTGTAGACGTTCTGAATTAAATCGTCTAATGCAAGAAATGTTTTGTCTTTCCTTTCACGATACCGCCAACTTGTATTTCGTTATTATTTCATCGTCTTGCAGATTATTGGATGGAATTATATATATGGTTGTTAATCGGTGTCATGCACGCCTCACGGTATTGCTGTTTCAGCGACATTTGTGGCATAATATTCACGTCTGACTTGTCTTAGCGGGTGTTCATATGATCGCCTCACACTTATTTCCCTATTAAAATTTCGTTGTGTTTATATGAGAAACCGGGCTGATGTCTAGTCACGGATCGTCAGACAAGCTAATTTAATTCATGATTTCTTCTCGCTAGGCGCGGGATGAAAACTACCATATGAACACAAGACAGACTTTGTCTCGCTTACCTGGTTTACTGGGATCATATGAACACCCCCTTAGAAAATCGAAAATTTACTATGGCGATGGAAATGTATACTGAACATTTCGTATCCCTACTTCTACTATTTTCTTTTAGTTTCAAACGCCTTTTTGGAAGAAACCTGCACATACATGCATGCATGTATTCGATTTAATTTTCGTATGGATTTTTATTCTAATAAATGGCATTTTTTATTTTTCAATCAAGGCATAAGTTCAATTTTACCATGGAAGGAACTGAACGAAGTACTTTAGGTATTCATTTTTTAATATTATATTTATTTGAATATAATATTTTGAATTGTGAACGAGTTTTAACGGATATTTGTTGCTGCAAGCTGTTCCGTTAAATATATTTGTTAGAACAGTGCATGTCTCGTGTGCATCTGTCTGCACCATTGCATTTACGTTACTTTATTTTCTATTTTACCTATAGGATCTGCAAAACTTATTTTTGAACGGTGTGTCGATTCAAGGTATTCTGACGAGAAGAGCACTTTGTACTGTGATTGCAGATCGCAATGTTTTTCCAGCGAACGGCGAGACAAAATTGAAAAGGAATTTGGCACTGATTATGCTGTTCCACCTCCAGAGTATGACCCTTCAGAATGGGGATGGGAACTTACTGGTTTCAGTTTAGGTACGTGACACGCGCTCGTCACGTTATTGCTTTCACTTTCATATTTTTTTATTTCCTTATAATTACAGAAGAGTAAATTTCATAAATTTAATAGAATTTCGTTAAACCTTTTCTTTTGCACACGTACTAAAGCGTTTAAAGTAGGTACTTCATCTGTTCATAATAATTAATTGGTAATTATTTGCATGCTTTTCATCAGGTATTTGATATCCATTTAGTCCATTGGAAATGCATAGTATCATCGCTTGCAAAATTCGTTATACCAACGTATGTATATAGATCCCACGGTATATAGCATGCAAGATTTATGGCGGCAAGTTCATTTTACAATACTCTTTGGCGTTTGTAGAACACAATATGCATGGACTGTGCGGACACTAAAATTGGTAAAAAAGTAAGCTGTTACCTACTAAAACTTGTAAAATTACATACTAAAAACCCGAACCATATTCGAAACAAATGCCCGTCTCGAAACAATGAAGATTCAAGAGAGAATTTTGGAGCACTTCTCTATCTGAACTTATTTAGGTTCGCAAAGGATTACGGTAAAACGGACAGCCATTATCTTTTATGCTATTCCGTTGATTGTGTCCATTATATGACGTTTGAAATAATTATTTTCTTTAGTGTAAGGTGAAGATGAAAGTTATTTGATTGAAAGGGATCGGAACTCACTGGACAACGCGTTTGATATCAAACTGTGTGCAGCCACGCCAGGAGAAGGTATGGGTCAATTCAGAAAAAAATAGTGAAGGAAATTATGCCATATGGCCCATGCCATGATTAACGCGTTCTTTAGTTATATATTTCCCATCTATATATCATATTATAAACCGGACACATGCACGTGTTATTGGGCACAGTGCGGGAGAAAAGGGGATGTGACACTCCAGCTATTCAGAATAATGGTCGGTATATTCTGTAGGGAAAACGCGACTTGTCGGTAAATTAATTGGGTAGGAGGCTACTATATAGATGCACCACACCCACCTTAATCAAAATCGTCACTGCATAATTAACACAAAAACAAATAAGTGAGTGCATATGTAATTGAGTGTAATAACTAGGTATAGACTGTTTCGGCATTTATTGTTCACCAATCCTAGCCGATTTAATTATGTCTTGTAACTTTATGTAATTTTAATAAACGAGCAATAGTGCTTTATCGGATATAAAACACGAGGCGTAATTAAGCCGAGTTTTTAGATCCGATAAAGCACGTACTGCGAGTTTATTGAACGGCTTAAAAAGCGAACCATTTCGTAAGTTCATTTACCTAAAAAGTTTGGAGATTGACCTAGTGTGAACCGTAAAATTCAGCCAGAGATTTATCGAATTTGATTTAAATTTGATTCGATTCTCTGCAGAAAGTGGTTTAATCGCACATGGACCAGATCGTGCTGTTGGTGTCGATGGGGATGACTGCCTGGTGCTCGCTTGTTTTTCCTATTATCATTGCACAATGGTCGTTGAATATTCCTGGTTCGTAAACGGGAGACCTGTCAAAGAGGGAAGAAAGGCGTCTCTCATGTTTGTAAACCAGCCTGGACAGTACCAGTGTGTAGTAAAAGTAAACGACCACGTTGAGAAATCTGCAGTAATTAATGTTGTTGAAAATAATCCAGACTCCAATGAAGTAATGCCCCAAAAACAATTGGATATGAGAAATCAAGAGGAAAACGGTAGGAAAACATTTAGGAGTAGAAAATATATAGTAGCTGTATCGTAAGAAACGTCTTTTAATTATTAGGGACAAAAACAATATTAGAATAAATAGAATTAATTTACCGTCGAAACCGAGTGGCATGCATATAGTCTACCAGACAAAATTCCCATCCTTTGCCGTAAATTTGGAATTAAATTCATGCCAGTACCATCGCTTACTTCAGTTTTTAATGAGAAATAATGCACTCACTCCAAAACGATATCGTCGTAAATATATATATATATATATATATGCAGATATGCAAAGTTACCATATTACTAATATACCTGCAGTCAAAGTGACAGAGGATTTACTCTATATATTTACTCCCTATTACTCCCTATATATATATATATATATATATATATATATATATATACAAAGCATGAAGTATGGTTACCTTAAAGTCTTCGCTACCAGAGGTTTCATCCTAAACGGAATCTTCAGGCTATCTATATGGTATTGAGCACTCTCTAACTTTTCGTGAACCAAAACTCACTTATATATATATATATAATACATGCGAGAGTAAATCCTCTGTCACTTTGACTGCAGGTATATTAGCAATATGGTAACTTTGCATATCTGCATATCGGTACAACCTTATAAATGGATAACAATCGCCATAATAATAATAATAATAATAATAATAATAATAATAATATTATTATTATTATTATTATCATTATCATCATTATCATTATTATCATTATCATTATTATTATTATCAATTATTATTTAGCTGAAGTAATTACATTATTTACCTATTCATGAACAGTTTATGAAGTTGATCCAAGCAATATCAAGAAAGGAGATGTTGGCCAGGGCCAATTTGGGACTGTTTACAAAGGTGAATGGACAGGCACAGAAATCGCAATAAAGTCGATAACTCTTCCTCCGGAAAGGCAAAATGAATCATATGAAGATATTAAAGAATTGCAAATATGCAGGTGAAAGCATCTATCATTCATAGCTAGCTTATGGAACAATTACGGCATGGGATATATAATAGCACGTTACAAAATTAAACCGTATTAATTCTTTGAAAGCTTTCATGGCGATAATGTAATATAAATAAGTTTTGTGGAAACACCACGTAAAATATTTCTTTGCTAAGAAATATTTTATGTGGTGTTTCCACAAAACTTATTTATATTAAACCGTATTTTTATAATACAAATCCTGCATTTCGATTGTCTGAGCTACTGTCCAGAGATAGATAAGTGATAGCGAACAGAGTCGAGTTAATTATAATAATAGAATAATATTTAATATGAGAATAATATTTAATCTGACAAGTTGGTAGTCCCAATTAGATAACTTATAATAGAATAACAGAGCAGGGGCGGATCCAGGAATTTTCATACGTTAGTCAAAATTTTAGTTGTCAACACTCGGGGGGGAAATTTTTTTTGGGGGTTGTATGATTCATCATAATAACGCCCCCCCCCCCAAAAAAAAAAAGCGGCTGTTTCGCCCCATATCAGGGCTCATCAGCATGTCTAGGAACACATAGCTAATACCATAATATATGACAAACGCGTGATTCTGATCTATAAGAACAGACCAGGTATTCAGTATTAAATTAAAAATTAACTGGCTTAAAGCAGGAGTTTACAGTTTATTTCACATGATCGTATTACACCACACCATGCTGTCCCCTCAATTGATAGCCTAACATTAGCAACAAAATAGACTATAAAATACAATGCCACATATTTAGTTCGGTGAATAAATATATAGAATAATATATATTTATGACACTAGTCAATGACTCAATATGCCTGTTGAACATAAACTGATGAACACGACATCATCACGTGAACACTACTATAATTTATGTAATAATTATCTGTCATGTAATTGTAGAAAATAAATATACGAGCACATGCTTCGGGCTTCTTCCCAACTCAAGATGTTATGTTTGTATGTCTGATTCTAATCCGAAACAATCCTCTGTCCGATTAAGTTATGGCGACTTCAACAGGTTATGGGCCCAGGGCGAGAAACTTATTCGATGGAGACGAAAGGAAATACGAACTATGGGAAACGAAATTCATGGGTTATCTCCACATTTTAAAGTTAAAATCTACTGTGGAAAGCGAAGATCCAGATGGCACAAAAAATGCCGATGTTTATGCTGAACTTATTCAAGTATTGGACGATCGGTCACTCGCTCTAGTCATGAGAGATGCCAAAGACGACGGCAAGAAGGCCATTGGCATACTCAGGGAACATTATATGTCGAGCGGTAAACCGAAAGTGATCTCGCTCTATACCGAACTAACCACGCTGAGCAAAAGTGAAGCCGAGAGTGTGACTGACTATTTACTAAGAGCCGAGGCGGCCACAGCCGCATTAAAGAATGCCGGAGAAACAGTTGGCGATGCTCTTTTAATAGCAATGGTCTTGAAAGGACTACCTCAAGACTTTAAGGCGTTTAATACGGTCATCACGCAAAAAGACAAGCAACCATCATACACCGAATTTAAAGTTGCACTGCGGGCGTTTGAAGAAAACGAGAAACCAACATCGAGGGACAACGTTATGAAGACGGGTTTTTATAACGCGAAGTTCAAGTGCTATGCGTGCAAGTTACCAGGACACAAGGCAGACCAATGCACAAGATCCAAGAAATGGTGCCACAATTGTAGGACGAGGACCCACAATACGAAGGAATGCCGAAAGAAGAACCTCGACCAAGAAACTGACAGGAACTCGGTGAAGACTGTTAAAGATCGGGAACAATCTTTTGTATTCAAAGTTAGTGATGTACCTGCAGACAACGACCACGATGTGGACTACTTGAAGGCAAGTTTACTTGTAGATTGTGGCGCTACGACCCACATAGTGAACGATAAAAGCAAGTTTACAAATTTTGATAAAAATTTTAATCCAGAAGTGCATTTTATCGAGTTAGCAGATGGCACTAGGCGTAATAACATAGCTTTAAATAGAGGAGACGCAAAGGTCCAACTATACGATAGAGTAGGTAATCAACATAATGTAACCTTACAAAATGCATTATATATACCTTCATTTAACCAAGATATTTTTTCAGTACAGGCAGCATCTGATAATGGTGCATCAGTCTCTTTTCAGCCAGGTCAAGCAGTTTTAAGCGCATGTGATGGTACAGATTTTGATATTCATAAGAGAGGTCGCTTATATTATTTATGCTCCGTCAAGTTTAAGAAACATGATTTACAAACATGGCATGAAATTTTAGGGCACTGCAATGTTAAGGATACTTTAGAGCTGGAGAATGTTGTTGACGGCATGTCAATCAGTGATAAGACAAAGCTAGGAGATTGTGAGGTGTGTACCTTGGGGAAAATGACCAACATCAGGAATAAGGATCCTGACAGTAAGGCAAAAGCCCCTTTAGAGTTAGTGCATGCAGATCTGGCAGGTCCGATTACCCCAGAATCTGACGAAGGCTTTAAGTATGTTTTAGGCCTAACTGATGATTATTCAGGAACCGCCTTTACCTATTTCTTGAAGAATAAATCTGATACTTTAAGTGCCACAGAGAAATTTCTCGCAGATTCTTCTCCTTATGGAAATATAAAATGCATTAGATCTGATAATGGAACAGAGTTTACCAGCCATGCATATAAGTCTCTTCTTGTGAAAAATCAAATTAAGCATGAGACCTCTGCTCCTTATTCCCCACACCAAAATGGGACTGCAGAAAGGAATTGGCGAACACTTTTTGAAATGGCTAGGTGCCTGCTTATAAGTGCAAATCTTGACAAGAAATTTTGGCCGTATGCAGTTTTGACTGCAACTTATGTTCGTAACAGGTGTTACAACAGTCGCATAAAACAAACCCCTTACCAGGCGCTAACCAAAAAGAAGCCAAATATATCTAATATGGCTATCTTTGGCACCGACTGTTTTACATACACTCAGAATAAGGCAAAACTTGATGCAAGATGTGAGAAGGGTATATTCTTTGGGTATGACAAGGGCAGTCCGGCCTATTTGGTATATTTCCCAGAAAGTGGGAAAATTTCAAAGGTAAGAAATGTGAAGTTTACCAATAAGTTTAGGAGCCAAAGCAATAAGCCTGATTATGGTAAGCTGGAAAATAATGACCAATTTCTTGATAGGCATATAGGGCCTGAGGAGGAACATGTCCCACCTCCAGTAGGGCCTGAGGAGGAAATTGTTATTCCTCAACCTCAAAATGCTGTTGTAGGCCCACTCGAGCCTGAAATTGTTGAGCAGCCAGCTCTACCAGGTGCAGGAAACCTAAATTTAAGATACCCTGTTAGATGTAACAGAAGACCACCTGATCATTTAAATGATTAAATAGTAGACGATGAGCAAAATGACAATGATCTGATAAACTATAGTGTAGACTATTGTTGTGCTACATCAGATTACCCCAAAACCTATGCAGAGGCAATTAAGTCACAAGATTCCAAAAAATGGCATAAGGCTATGAGTGAAGAGATGGAGTCTTTAAGAGAAAACGATACCTACACACTCACAAAATTACCTGAAGGTAAGAGTGTAGTGGGAGCTCGTTGGGTGTATACGGTGAAGGAAAGTCAAAATGGTGAACAAAGGTATAAAGCACGTTACGTAGCTAAAGGATATTCACAAGTACCCGAAGTCGATTATTTTGAAACCTTTTCACCTACTGCAAAGATAAGTTCAATCCGTATGTTAATGCAATTAGCTCTAGATCTAAATATGCAAGTGCATCAAATGGATGTCAAAACTGCATATCTAAATGCACCAATAGACTGTGAACTGTATGTTGAACAACCAGAAGGGTTTGCCAAATACAGTGAGACAAGGGAAAAGCTAGTTTGCAAATTAAATAAGAGTCTTTATGGTCTGAAACAAAGTGGACGCAACTGGAACAATATGTTGCACATTTCCTTGATCAGTGATGGATTTTCACAACTTGTTTCCGACCCCTGTGTCTATGTCAGGCAACATAATGATGCAATTATTATTGTGCTGATATGGGTAGATGATATTATCATTGCTTCAAATTCAATGCCCCTACTAAATGAAGTAAAAACGAATTTGAGTTGTAGCTTTAAGATGAAGGATCTAGGTAGATTTAATGGCAATACTATAACTATGGATCAAACAAAATACATTAAAAGGATTTTGAATAGGTTCCAAATGGAAGATTGCAAGCCAAGGGCAACCCCAAGTGAATTAGGAGTGAATAAGACTAGTATTGAGAATCAGGAAGAATTTGCTGATAAGAAACTCTATCAGGAAATTGTAGGCAGTTTGATATACGTAATGACATCAACTAGGCCTGACTTGTCATTCATTGTGACTAAGTTATCTCAGTACATGTCTAATCCTACAAATGCCCATCTCTGTATGGCTAAGCACGTACTTCGCTATCTTAAAGGAACTTTAGGAAATAAGCTCACATTTAGGAAATCAAAAAATGGCCTGAAACTTGTAGGTTATTGTGATGCAGATTGGGGGTCATCTGAGGATCGCAAAAGCATCACAGGATATGTGTTCAAACTATCCGAAAACGGTTCTGCTATCTCTTGGAAGAGCAGAAAACAGCCAACAGTGGCATTGTCAACTTGTGAAGCCGAGTACATGGCTTTGGCATCAGCTATCCAAGAAGCTAGATTTCTAAGGCATTTTCTAGGAGAGCTTGTCAGCACACTTACTCTCAGTCCAACTACTATCTATTGTGACAATCAGAGTGCCATTTTCTTAGCAAAGAATCCTGTACAGCACCAAAGGTCAAAACACATAGACATTAGGTACCACTTTATAAGATCTGAGGTTCAGTCCAGAGTTGTAGATATTAGATACATAGCTTCCGAAGAAAACTTGTCAGACATCTTCACAAAGCCTGTAACTAGGATTAAGTTAAGTAAGTTTATTAAAGCTCTTATAGGACATTAAAGCATTTTTCATATTCAACGCATGTCCAAATCCACGTATTTAGATACTACACAAGGTTGTAATTAGTTGTGTTTATAGTTATTTTTGATTCGTATAATTTGATTAAGAAAATTAAATAAATAAATAATAATGTAAACATAATGTATTGTACTATTGTTATTGTTATATGATTATCAATTTAAGTGGGAGTGTTGAACATAAACTGATGAACACGACATCATCACGTGAACACTACTATAATTTATGTAATAATTATCTGTCATGTAATTGTAGAAAATAAATATACGAGCACATGCTTCGGGCTTCTTCCCAACTCAAGATGTTATGTTTGTATGTCTGATTCTAATCCGAAACAATCCTCTGTCCGATTAAGTTATGGCGACTTCAACAATGCCCATCAGTTAAAGCATTTTTTTTTCTGGCAATTTTGGCAGCCTGGCAGGTTATGATCGTATTACACCAGACCATGCTGTCGGTCTATTGATACCCTAACAAAATAGACTAAATACAAATATACAATGCCACTTATTTTGTTCGGTCACTTCAGTGAATAAATATATAGAATAATCGATACCTAAGTCGAAATCTTTAGCTGATATTAATTGATATAATGCTGCTTTTATAATGCATTTATATGATTTAGATATTAATAACCTTTTGACCGCAAAAATATGCTAATTTGGGTAAATTCCATCGAGATTATCATATACAAGCCTAAATATTAAAATCGGCGCACAGCTTGTTCTGTTAATAGACATTCTAAAACAAGACAAAATATGTTTAATTTACCTTATAGCAGTACAGGACTTGTTCTTTTGATCTCGAACACACTTCGGGATTAAACTCTCGGCACCAAAATTTCTACTGAGGCAGAAGTTCGTGCTGTTTATCGCACTCAAAAGCTCTTCAACAGAACTCTTCGGCGAAGCGTCGATTCGCTTCATCAGAGCAGCATAAATTTCTTGTAGACATTTTTTATCGTTCCCCGCAAACGCAGACTGAACAGTATCGTAAATACTACAAGACATTGCTGTTTAAATTCTTTCTACTCTAATGGATTCGTCAGCCCTTGAGTGTATACAGCAAGATCAGATCATATCCCACGCTGCGAATCGGTCAAGATCAGTCAAAAAATGTGACCAATAAGAATACGAATATTTTTTGAATTAGCCAATCAGATAGCTTGTATACGAGCCCCTGATTCCTAAATCGGTCAGAACTCCCCACAGATCGGTCAAAATTGCTGATCTCCATGGAGATGATTTAAATGGAGACGGTCAAAACTCACGCGTAAGTCCGCTGTTCGTTGACTTGATAATATTACTTTACAGAAACTCAGCCGCAGCATGAAACTTGGTAACTGGACTACAATGGTGCCGCTGCTTGAAATTTGAAAATAGATAACTCGTCATAACTGGACTATCATTCGAATTTTAATTAATTAACTATTTAACTCCGCAATTTTTACTTTAGTCGCGTGACTGGTTTGACGACCCCTAGATCCGCCCCTGTAACAGAGTAATAGAATATTCAACTGTGGCTCGTTGTCTAATTGTTATACAACTATACCATTCCCTACCAATATAAGTCGGAGTTGGAATGATAGTTATGGAGTTCCAAGTCGATCCATTAATCCGTAGTGAACTCGAAAGTAGAACTTATGTCCGATGGCACTTAAATAACAGGCCGTTGCCCAAGATTTCGGTGAAACGTTTTCGCATTTGAAGAAAAATTGCTGATAAAAGGTGCGTTACACATAGCGACCTATAAACAGAAAACGAGAGCGCCAGCTGTCGTCCCCAGACATGTACCCATATGATTCTGTATCTATTAAAGTGTTCTTCACAATTAACAGGAAAATACGACATCCAAATTTATTACTCCTGATGGGATATTGCAGAAAGGATGACGATCTCTGGTTAATTTCTCCTTTCATCAGAGGGTCGAATTTAGAGAAACTCATATTTTCTAAACAACCGCCGTTTCAGGTAATATGTGTACATATATATTTATACACGCAGTTTTAAGCAGATATACCTGGAAAATAAGCCCCAGTGCACAATACGGATTAAAAAATGTGAAACAAATCTTTTTTAATGCTCTGACCGATAATACGGCCGGGTATTGTTTTTTATTAAATGCTTTGACCGATAATACGGTCGGGTATTTTAGCCGAGTTTCGCACGTACTTTAAAATGCGATAAACGAGTAAAATGCCCTGGCGTATTATCGATGAAACCATTTAAACTAAGTTAAAACCCATCTACCATTTTGGTTTTGATTTGTCATCAGTGTGACCAGGTTTTCTCAAGGGCAATTACCATATCAGGTGACAAAAATTACCACATGAGGCCAAAAATTACCACGCACACTTTTATCCCATATTACCCCTGCAAATCCCAAACCTTATTCCAAAATATCCCTACTTTACCCTAACTCACCCATACAAGTACCATACTACCCTAGAAAATGGCTTTGCTATGGAAAATGGAAATGACTGAGCCACTGAGGACACAGGACACATTAGGTGATTAAGGTTAGGGTTGAGCATTAAATAGTGAACACGCGCATCCCCAGTCCTCACCTGGGCCACCCTTGTAAATAAATACTGCTTCATTTCTATTATAAAATATCATAATTTGTTATCAATTGTTTGTTTTATTTAACATCCTTTTAACATTAACATTTTTCAACAGTTTAACAAAATAATATCTTATTGGCGAGTCAGTGACTCAGTCTTAAATTGTCTATTCAGGTCTCAGGATCATCACCATATACAGCTTCAACATTTGTGTATATCTTTTCATTGCATCTCTGCAACATTTCCCTGGTTGGCTCGAACTTTACACATGATTCTGAAGTGTGTTTCACGCCGTCCTTGACAAAAATCAGTGATGCAACACCCTCTGTTGAAAATCTGTTTCTGTGGGAAGTTTTAATAAGATTCACCTGGGAGAACACTCGTTCACAATCAGCATTGCTCACAGGAAGACAAAGCATTGCCTTAGCAAATGCACCCAACAACTTATAGTTGTCATTAGATGACACTTTCACCCAAAACGCTTCTGTTGGGAGGGTAGCACAGCTGTCAGCCAGATCTGATACCTCTTCATAAAAAATTAGCTGTCTCCACTCCTGATCCAGACTCTGTAGCTCCTCTGCAGGTATAATGTTTGGGAATCTGGCGGCTACATCAGCAATGCTTGCAATGGTTCCCGAAACAGCCTTCTGTGGATCCAAAAAATTCAAATCCCGTATGACAGGATTATTTAGGGGCAATCTCATCTTCAGTTGGCAACAAAGATGACTCAAGAAGTCCTTCCATCTTTGCAAGCATTCAGTTACCCTCTCTTTTGCCACTCCTCTGAAGCTGACAGAAGCAATTAATCTTGCCGCTTCCACTCCCATATACAATTGGGTTAACGGTAGATGATTTGCAGGATTTGCAGGGTCAATCAAGGACACATCACTCTTGAGCAGGACTGGCTTTACAAAGCAGCTAAGAATGACTTTGTATGCTGATGTACAATCAGAATGGAGCTTGTGGATGGCCGGTGACTGACACTGGAAGATTACATTGAGCTTGTTGACAACAGGAATAATATACCTCAAAAAGGCAAAATATAGCTTGGTAATGTTATCTGAGAATTGCTCATAGAGGAATTGAGATGCCTGAAGGCGGTCAACAAGGTACTGAGAGGTAAAATATAGTTTCAAAGCATCCCATTGACAAAGAATTCGCTCGATACATGAACCAAAAGACAGCCACCTAATGCTGTAGAAGCGCAACATACGGTACTGCTGCGACTCACTAAAATCTTGAAATTCCTTAAATTCATTGCATCGTTTGCTTGATAGTGCAAAGTAATTATAGGCCTCTTTGACAACCTGCTCCAAGTTCCTGGGTAGTGTAGCACAGGCATGACTGACTGCTAAGGCACACGAGTGACAAGCACACTTCATTGTTAAGCAGTGAGGGTTGGCTTCAATGATCCGGCTAACAATGCTGTTATTTTGACCAAAAATAACATTGGTTCTATCAGCAGCAAAACCTATTACATCAGTCATTTCAAGACCATGTTTATTGAGGTCACTCTTCAAAGTCTCAAAGAGGTCAGCTGCTGTTTCACCAATAACAGGAATGAGGTTCAGCAATCTAGTGTCAACTTTCATTAGCTTATCACTGAAGAACTTGATGACAATAGCCATACATTTCACTGTTCCTTTATCAGTTGTCTCATCAATGATCAAAGAAACATGCTTATGACCATCCCTTGAAGTAGACTGGATATCTTTTCGCAACTCGGTCTTGAACTCTTGGGCAAGAACATTATAGGTCATTGCAGCAGACTTTGTCCTTTTGCAGGAAAATGCTCTTGCAATTGCTGAGTCGTAAAATGTCCCGGATATTAAATCGGACAGATGATCCATCAATCGAAATGGAAGGTTATGTTCTGCAAGGAAGGCACAGATCTTGAGTTCTGCTTTCTTGGTTTCATCAGGAACAGTTGATGGTGGTTTGAAGAACTTGGATAGCTATCACAAGTGAAAATAGAACAAATTATTGGTAAAAAATAAAACAAATAATCTTGTTATAAACAAACAGTAACATTCCATTGACTGGACAAATAACAACAATGTTATTATAGGAATGTGTGAGTATCCAATAGATGAGAATACATAAATTTGACATCTCTCATCAGTCATGACCAACTCTAAAAACGTCAGGCTTCAATGTAAACGATTGTAAAACATTCTAGAATTACCTTAGAGGTTCCTGATGAGGTTGTCATCAATGAAACATGCTTTGAGCTTTTGGCATGCACACGAATCGTTGCCAATCTCGCTTGGATTTTACATCTGCATATTTTGCAAAACGCTTCAGTTCCATGAGAGTCATCTTTAGCGCGCGAAAGCCACTTCGAAAACTCAGGCTTTAACTCCCATTCATCGCGATACTTTTGCTTACGATTGTTTGAAGATATTCTAGCTTTCTTAACACGTGGCTGGTCAGAACTTTGATGAATATCGTCTTCAACTTCGGCGTCTTCGCCCGCCACACGCTCTGCTTCAGAGTCAGTCTCATCATCACATGACCATCTCTCATCCGAGCGTTGCCTCTGACAATCTTCTGACATCACTTATCGATTTCCATATTGATTTCCATATTATAATCTCCGTATGCTCATTGAAATAACTTAAGTAGATCACAAACACAAATAGGTAGTAGAGCCAGAGGCCCAGAGGTGACCGAATCACCGAGTCTCGTGGACTCGTCCCAGGCTCCCACAATATAGTACTCTCTCAGTAGGGCAGAAACGGGCCTCTGAGGCGGGTTAGCATTAACCCGCTTTTGAACAACCCCCCACTTTTGAACAACCGGCCCCTTTAATCATAAATGAAAAGCAAAATTGCGAAAAAACTGGGGACATATATTGTTGCTATTTAGTTAATTCCAGAATCTCAATTAATTACTACAAATTACTATTAATTACTATAAATTACTACAATTTTAAGAAAAATTACCGTAGTAATTACTACAAATTTCCAATTACCACAATCATCCAAAAAATTACCACAAATTACCAAAAGTAATTAAAATTACCACGTCTGGTCACACTGTTTGTCATATTCAGGCAGATTTTACCTCTTCAAAACCGGTTAAACCGGTATAGAAACGGGCAATAAGGATTTCAGTGTGCAACACGACTCTGGATTTGCAGCGTTCCATTGCCCAAATATGATAAAATGACGTCATTGTCATATAATAAATGCGCTTATTCAACCCTTATTTATTCTAAGTACAGGCGATAATATATAACCAACAAATTAAATCTACTCGCGTGAGTTTCAGGAAGTAACCCATCCGAATTAAATCCCGTCCGAACGGAAATTAAATGCAACTTTCCATTACGTCCGCTTTGCCTGCGCAGGCAGCGATCCGCTTTGAAAGCTGAAAATTTTCAACTTCCAGAGCGGACGAAACAATGCACGCCTCTGCCACCGTACCGTACCTCCGTAACTTGCAGTACGTATCGCCGCTGAAAACATACAAGCCGAACAATACCGTAAAGTATGGACCGAATTTATTCCCTCCATTTATGGCTCAACTCTCGAATCATAAATGTGATAAACCGAAGGGGAAACTTAAAAACTCGGCCCTTAGTTGACGGTACGACCCTCAAAATGGGTTAGTAAGAGGTATATATATATATATATATTCCAGATTTTAGATGATGCTAAGCCGTACATCCTCTATCAAGTTGCAAGCGGATGTCATTTCCTCCATGACGAAGAGATCGTTCACCAAGATCTAAAATCCGCAAATATCTTGGTAAGTAAGAAAAGCGCACTAGTGCTATACGACAAAGTGAACAGGTTATTCCATAGAGATAAAACTATGGACCTAACGGGTTTTCTCGATGGCTCCATGATTTAATAACGTCCCTTGTCCATTGAGAACATTATGCCTATATATGGCTATGCTCTTTATCGAATCAACCACAGATATGCCGTACAGCAACATTAGAACAATGCATGTTAATTTTGGCCAATATTTTATTTCGAGGTTGAAAAAAGAACATACCATGCCGTTATATGTGATTTTGGGGTCAGTGCATTCACTTCAACGGCTATTACGAGGAATGCAGCCAATGCTGGGACGATGATGTACCAGCACAAAGAGTCCATCATGGGAAAGACAGCAGAACCATACATGGATGTGTATGCAATTGGATGCATAATCCTAGAAATGTATACGTCTAGGCGTGTGTGGAATGACATCACCAATCCCGCACAACTTATTGGGAAAGTAATTTCAAATGAGTATCCATACACAGGTGATCTGGAACAAAATGCTGATGTTAAAGAAATAGTTGCGGTTGCTTCAAAGAACCGACAGAACGGTTGTCCATGGGAGACCTTCTTAAACGTCTCAATGCAATGGTTGACAGAGAAAAATATTAGTTTTCAGACTTGTGTTCTGGCCTTCAATTTCTACAAGATGTACTATACGTCCAATGCGGATTAGTTAAAGAAGTTGAAACCTATATAAATAGAGGGTTACTGAATTACTATTTACGTGTAATTAAGGGATGCATGAATTGTTGTTATTTTAATATGAGGTAGCACCTGCTAAAGTTTTTGACCTCAAAACAAAAACTTGTAATAGTTCGGCAGTCATAAAATCAGCGTTGCATATCGTCGCATGGAGTGTTACATGCACACGCCGATTTATCTCCAACTGCCATTGCGACACAAATCGGCTTGTGTAGCCAGCCGTGGCATTAAGTTAAATGGCTTGTGCCTGTTCGACATGAAATATTTCCAGGTAAGCTTTGGCATACTGCACACTATAATGTACCTGATTGCCTGCAGAAATTAACCAGATGGACGTATATATCTTTCATCTGTACAGCACTTAACGTGTTGAGTGCAACACCAGATCTATGTATATCTTCATCAAGAATATTCCTAAAGTTTGCCGATATGTAGTCGGGGATAAGGCGGTGTAGGTAGTGTCTTTCGGCCAGAGGAAGGAGATCTTCATCGCCTAGGGCGAAGCCTTGTTGCGAGAACCCTGCAAACATGTATCAGTAGTAGCAGTTAATAACAGTTGAACGTAAGAACTTTTCAAATTTTGGCCTATTTCTTACGTCATAATGGGAAACTAACCACTTTCAGTTAGGGGCTGTTCATATGGACGAAATTTGTCCCTGGGAGAAGGGTCACTCTACCACCCGAGCTACCGCCTGGGTGAGCCGACTTTGCATTCATTTTATCTTTAGGGACTTTAAGAAAACACAGTGACTACGACTACGGCAATGTGTTTGCACAATAGAATTTCATGTCATATACAAAGAACTTTTGTAAATGACAGTCCCAAGAGTAATCTTTACGCCGTCGTGACTCCATTGACAACCTAGAAAAAGATTTTGACGTTGTAAAGACAACCGCGAAACCTGCATGAGTCACTACAGGAGCCTTGGAGAAGCTTAACATTACTCTCGCGACTACCATAGATTGAACAAATGTTTTTCCTCAAGAATTTAAGAACAAAACGAGTCCGTGCGATTATGTATCTTGAAATTTGAATGTATAAATACACCACCATTTAATACCACTGTTAAACTTTCTACCGTAGCTGTAGTCCGTTGTCTGAATCTTAAAGTCCTTTTATTTCGCCTTGGTGGCGAGCGTTGACATGAGAAATGTCACACCTGTCTTGGGTGGTAGGGTCACCATGCGGTAAGGCTTCTTTCCGAGGTAGGGTGCCCCTAGAGGCGGGGGGGGGGAGTTTTTCTCATGTAAACACTTTGACTTGCCTATATACCCGATACAACTTTGTGGGACTTTCAACGTGATTGGTTAAATGTTGGTTTGCGCTTGGAGACAATCGAAGGTCACCCTGTTTTAGCATGGACAAAATTTCCTTCATACAAATAACGCATCACAGAGTTGTCTCGGTAGCTAGGGCGACCCTCCCCTACCAGGAACAAATTTACATCCATGTATAAATAGCCCCTTCGTGAAGTCGCATGTATTTTCAACATCGCCACAACAAACGAAAGATAGCTCTGCAATCAAGATTGTCCGATCGTGTCTGCTATACTACATGCATAAACTGTCGGGTATCTTTAAATACATTTTAACGCGACTGTCGTTCAGGGAAAAGAAAATTGTCTTCCGGAATTCCTGGTGGACACAGTCTATCCTTTTGCTTACGAATGTTATACGCGTTGTATTCTTGCATGAATTCTGTTAGTTCTTTTTGTAAGACCGGCATAAATATGTAATAAAGGCATCCTCTGAAAAACAAATTTATAAATCAGTCAAATTTTCGCATTTTAGTGATATATACATCCATACTGCAAGTCCATGACGCAGGATTCTCAGTGACACACAATGTTTAAATACTGAAACTGTTCCGTGAAATCTTCATATTCGTTCGATGTTTCTCTTTAATACTACAGGTTATAAACTAAAGCTTTAAACAATTAAGAGAAGAACTTGCTCTTGAAAGTCACCTGTACTTATTGATTATTTTAATTTTAATAGTTTCTTGTTGATTCGTGTGTATACTATATAATTATATATATATATATATATATATTGTATATATATTGTATATATATATATATATATTGTATATATATATATTGTATATATTGTCTACTACGCTGGTGTATAGTCTGATGAGTAATTAAATCATGTTGCTTTAGCAATGGCACGAAAAAAGATATGTGACATTTTTTAGTTGTTTATGTAATATTTAAAACACGTTCTGCGAGTGTTTTGAATGGCTTCAAAAACGATCACCATTTGGTAAGTTCGTTGGCGTAGTAATTTTGAAAAATAACGTTGTCTAAGGCGAGAAAATCAAAGCTAAAGTTTATGTAAATCAGGAGAATGTTTTATCACATATAAAACCACGATACGGTTATGATTTTTAATTTCTTTGTGTTTTCCTCATGAATTATTAATGAGTTTTTGAAGCATTTTGTACGCCGGTATTTCCTATAAATTCAAGAGTGTGCAATACGAAGACACAAATGCATCAATGATCACATGTAAACGGTAGAAATCAAATACCTGTGCATGATATTGTCTTTTTGCCAGCTCCCCGTCGCTTCTAAGTCCTGCAGCAACAAAATCAATATACATTGATGGCAATGATGCACAATAGTCAATACAATTTATAATTGTACTTTGTAGTGAAGATGTTCTTTGAGCTAATTTACTCCCAAGAGTTCCCAAACGGGAATCGAACGCACAACCTTCTGATCGCTCATGAGATGCTGTAACACTCATACAGTGAGCTACTGGGACTCAGATAGCTGAATTCAACGTATACGTATGGCAAATTTTATTAATTGGAGCTAGGAGGTTTATCTTAATGCATGTTGTTTAAGTATGTTAAGTTTTAACACTGGTACAATTTATATACTTATATATAATCTACATTGTGATTTTCACATTTGTCAATCAACTTAGACGACGGGGTAATTGGGTAATTTAGGGAAAAATAGAGATCCATAACCCCTAAGGAAGAAGATGAAATGTTTATTCAACATAGCTAAATTTAATCTCCCTTCTGTAGATTAAAAAAAAATTCTAGCCCAAGCGAATAAATTCCTTTTCCCGCTTCGAATTATGACCAGAGCTATAAAGGAAGGGGGGGAGGGGGGGGGGGGGGGAGATCCGTAACTTACGGTACGGACCGAGAAAACGAGGTTAGTAAGATGTTTATTATATGGCTTTTTGTTTTTAAAAACGACATATTTCCAGTGACGTTACCGTCCGTCAATATTCGGAGTTACCATCAACATCGTTTTGTATTTTACGGAGCAGTAGTGTTTTATTACTCGGGCTACCGCAGGTAGACGAGTCTAGGTTTTGGCTCTGTTATTTTTTTTTGTGTCGCCAAACGGCACTTCTGACGTCACAGCTCAAATGCTGATGTTTCATCATGGCGGATTTTCATGCAGGAGTGGCGAGTTTTTTGCTTCTCCTGACGCCTTTGGTTGTGTTGTTCGAAGTTAATTTGTGTTTTAATGATAAACACGCTCGCAATGCTTTTTATACTATAGTAGACCTAGGTTGGTCCGCGATCTCGATAACCGTACGCTGAAAATGTGTAGTACTCGATCAAACTTTATACGAAAATTCTCGATCAATGTGTTCTCGATCAATTTTAATACATGTGTTATTAATTAAATTGTGCTGAAAAATGTTGCTCAAGTGCTGTAAATCAAAGAACAAAGAAAGTTAATAAAGCCAACTTGCAAGTGAAAGGTAAACATGCTGTGTTTTACATCTTCATCGAAGTTGTCATTTAGCTGAACTGACTTGTGTCTGTAAATGCTGTATGTAAGCAGTAATTTGCTTTATTTTTGCTTGTATTGTTTATTATTGTACTGATGTCTTGCACTAAAATTCGATGTTATTAAACAGTTTTTATTATATGGACATCGATGAAATACCAGGTTTTCTTTTGTTGCGAAAAAGTGATATCTCCACATGTGAAAATATAAATGATATCTTCACATGTGAAGATATCGATGGCGTCAGCACTAAGAATCCGCTTCGTAACTCTTTACTGTAACGTAAACAAAATTGTATTCATTCTAAATTATTTACCTGTGCTACGCTTTGTTCTACAAACTACGGAAATTCTTGTGAAAAATGCTTTCAAAACTTATGGCTTATATGTTGTAATTTGTTGAGTATTTTGCAAATAGAAGTGTTATATAACCTTTGCTCCATTTTAGGTATATTTTTTTATAGTTTATCGATATCAATATAATAAACAGAACATTATATGGCCGTGCGGAGATACGAATTTTATTTTCTCGTGTCGTTTATATCTCTCACTCGTTCGCTTCGCTCACTCGTGAAAGATATTGACAACACTCGAAAATAAAATTCGTATCTCCGCATGGCCATGTAATATCCTCTATATATATTACTGTACTTTCATCAAGTGTGTGTTATTGTTTGGGTACACCAATATGGCCCAACCATTTCAATGTTTTGGTTCACCAGTATCACCACCACCTCAATGTTTTGGTACACCAGTATGACAACCATTTCAATGTTTTGGTACACCAGTATGGCCAGCATTTCAATGTTTTGGTACACCAGTATGGCCAGCATTTCAATGTTTTGGTACACCAGTATGGCCAGCATTTCAATGTTTTGGTAGACCAGTGTGGCCACTATTTTATTGTTTTGGTACACCAGTATGGCCACTATTTTATTGTTTTGGTACACCAGTGTGGCCACCATTTCAATGTGTTGGTACACCAGTATGGCCACTATGGCCACTATTTTATTGTTTTGGTACACCAGTCTGGCCACCATTTCAATGTTTTGGTACACAAGTATGGCCACTATTTTATTGTTTTGGCACACCAGTGTGGCCACCATTTCAATGTTTTGGTACACCAGTATGGCCAGCATTTCAATGTTTTGGTACACCAGTATGGCCAGCATTTCAATGTTTTGGTACACCAGTATGGCCACTATTTCATTGTTTTGGTACACCAGTGTGGCCACCATTTCAATGTTTTGGCAGACCAGTATGGCCGCCAAATCAATATTTTGGTACACCAGTATGGCCACCATCTCATTGTTTTGGTTCACCAGTATGGCCACCATCTCAATGTTTTGGTACACCAGTATGGCCACCATCTCATTGTTTTGGTACACCAGTATGACCACCATTTCAATGTTTCGGTACACCAGTTTAACTTTTGAAATAAAGCTAAATTATGCTAATTTAGCACAAATTAGCCTTTCTCTTTGCTAAACCATTTCTTGGCACACTACACAGCAGTCGTCTCAAACAAAGATGTCAGAGTAGTCGGACTGTCAGCGAATCAAGGTGTATTAAAAATAATTGGAAACTTTAAACTGAAGGAGTGAAGGACGTCAGAGAACAGTCATGTTTAATAATTGAAAAACCGAGGTTTGGCCGAGTTGTCTCCAGATGATCAGTGGTTGTCTCTTTTGAACGAAGCTTTTATTGCCATTTTATCGATGTTTTTGAATATTTGAAAGACATTTCACTGTTTCTCAGTTGTTTACTTGTTTTTACTTGCATTGTTTATTGTGGTGCCAGTTTATACAAAATAAACACAATCCTATGGTACATGCATTTTAATACTAGTTTATACTATTCATCGTCTATTCACAAATTGTGTTTTGAGATCTGGTTGTTTTAGATTTTTTATCATGCAGTCAAAGTTTCAAATTGTCAATGGGCGTTGTTTGTGATCACTAGTTGTAATGAAGTTAATCAGGTGATTTTAAAGAACGACTGAACGAGGGAATTGTATAATCCCAATCTGAAACTGAATCAATGTTTTGCCCGACCCGGGGGAGGGAGGGCATACCCAGGGGCATTTGACATTTTCAAATTTTTTTGTGTCAATAAGCCCCACTGCAGAGCACCCACCACCTGGTAGGCAATCTTTGTCAAATTTTCCCCTGTCTTGTGTTAGAGCACAACATGTTTTTGTTTAAATATTAGTTTAGATTATTTTCTTGCATAAAGAAATTATGTGTTCAGTCTGGTTAGCCGACTATAATGATTATACTGTTATTTACTGCCAAAATCAGACTCTTCGACTCTTTTCAATAAAATTTCAGCTACCACAAAGTTAAAAAACAAAAGTCTGATTGAAAAGTAAACAAGAGTTCAAACATGTATTATTCGCATGACAAAAAGTAGCCTCCATGGCAGGCATTCTGTTCTGGAGGAGAGGGTACCTGCCTCCCTTAAATCCCTGCCCCTCTCAACCCTCTCCCCCAGAACAGAACGATATGGGCTGTTGATAATGCTAAACATAATGCGGCCTTTAAAATGAATGACTTCAGATATTGTTATGTGAGATCTGTGAACACCATCTAAACAGTTTATTAACAATAACTAAAATATTAAAGTGTAATATGTACACAAAATGTCACAATAACATACATATAGTTCGAGATATAGTTAAAGCAATGTCATGATGGCTCTGTATATGAATTCTATGTTGTCCCAATCTAGGTTGTCCATGCATGTAAGGGACCGTTCATTATTTATCGGAGGGGGGGATGGGTGAGAAAATGGGGGGACCTGAAATTGTTGCTCCTTCTTTTGGGGGGACCCGGAAATAATTTATAAATTCTTAAGGGGGGGGGCATAAAGTTTTTGTATTAAACAAGGATAAGAGTCTTTGATGATCAACATTATTATACAAACAAACATTTCTTATTGGGATAAATCATTCAGAAAAGCCTTTAATTGGAATTATTTTGTGTTGTTTTGTAAAATGTAAAGTAAAAGTAAACCATAAGGCTCAGGTATTTAGATCCTGGTTGTGACTTACCATCCTTGGTGTATTGTGTTGGTGTATTGTGTTGGTGAATAGTAGTGGAGAATGGTTAATAGTTTAAGGTTTAAGGTAATAATTATGATTGAGATTAAGGAGAAGGTTAAGGTGACAATTGGTTTAATGTGCGGGTCGGGTGGGAATTAAGGTTGGAGTTAAGAAGGTTATATTTAGGGTTAAGGTTAGGTTTAGGGTTAATGGGGTAATTGAATTTTGAGGTTTTATAGGTAGGGTGGGTGGGGTTAGTTTTAAGATTATTGTCAGGATTTGAAGGGTTGGGGGGGGGCACTGAAATTATGTCAAATAAAAACAGGGGGGCTACCAAATTTTTAAACTTTGCTTGGGGGTACCTGAAAAATAAAAGAATGTTTGGCAATTTCTCACCAATCCCCCCCGATTAATAATGAACGGTCCCTAAGTTTATAATAGTAGTCAATAAAAAATTGTTCTTTGTAAAACAAATGTGCGCTTTCTAACTAGCTTTCTAACATGTCCTCCTCCACCAATCTCATTCTCCACATCACCATGCCCATTGCCCAGTAGCCCGAGTTAACGCCTAGCGGGCGTCTTGTTAATTTAAAACACGAGGCGACAGCCGAGATATTGGACAAACCTACAACCTTGGACAAACTATAACATGTTGAGACAAAATCATCAATAGTTTCCAAATAGAAATTTCAATTGGCAGCTTTTATGTGTCTTGAGGTATTTTCCCCTTCCTCACTCCCCCCAGCTCAATATTAATTCAAGCAGCAGGCAAAAACACTGTATTGAAATTGATGTAGAGAAATCATTACCGAACTGGTAGGAGAGGAGGCTTTTATAGCACCAAGATGTCTCAAGACGCTTTAATCCTTTATTTATCAAAGTTGTACATTTTCAATAAAAACGTGCCTCTTACAGTCTCCTACCATCACTTCTTGCCAGAATGATTCACATGTGAATTGAATGTACTTTTGTTTGTGATATTCTCCTTATCTTCTTGGAAAGTTTATATGGACAGCAAAACATTAAATCCCATTACTTCCAATAATATAATGTTATCTTATCAAATAAGTAAATAACATGCTGTCTTGGTGGGAAAACCGTTAGGCATGCAATCAAAACGTTCATACGATTTTTCAGCAGCGAAGAAAATCGTATCGCTAGTCCAAAAGCTGATCTGATACATTTTCACTAGTGAATAAAATTGTATGACGAATGAAAGGAATTGAATACAGGTTCTTCTCGTTCATCGTACGAAAATCTTAATACTTATGTAATGAAACTGGATACCTGAAAAAAATCTATCCAAAAACTTGTCCAATGACGTCTTAATTGACTCCACCAGCATTCGATTCTCTACATGTAGAGAAAGTATATATTATATGCTAACCTATATACGCATTAATCTAGCCACAAAAACCCCAACAATTTCGTAAATTATTTTTTTACCTGGTTCTGTCTGGATTTCCCATATGCAATGCTGTGAACGCCTGAAAGACTATCACGGTGGTTCCGTCTTAAGAACACTTGACATTCTGCTAATAGGGTATTTTCAGTTCCACGATCAAGTCGGAGACTCGCTGGTATCACTAGGGAAAGATAGAACATTTATGTACTAGAAAACCAGACTACGATTCTTCGTTAACTAATTAAGTAATGGGAAAAATTGTATTTTTGCATTCTACCTATCACAGCATCAATTATAAACCATCACTTATTATTTTGATTACCTTTCGCTAACTTTACAGCTTCATAATAGTATCGCGCAACAATCCAAGGGTCTCTGTTTGTGGAATATACTCGAAGCCACATTACTCTTCGTGAAAACCCATCAACTCCACCGTGAATACAGAAACCATAATGCCTCAGTTTATCGTACTGATCAACATGCCACACCCAGTTAGGACCCTAAGTAAGACAGAAAGTTAAATGTAACATCGCAGTTGAAAAAAACGAGGAACACCTCTACATTTGCATTCATTCACCTTAGAATAATATTTTCTTGGTCTTCCAACTCCTGCAATTAGGCGTCGCTGATTGCACATACCAAGTAATAGCATCACGTCATATACTTGCTGCCTAAAAATATGTAGGTTGCTCTTTTGACAAGTCGGTTTATGTATTCTATTAAAAAAAACAGGCATTAACTGAATGTAACTTCAGTACCTTGTCACAAGAAGTCCATATTTCAGGCGAATACGAAGTGTCATTTTGCGATATCCATTTTGTCCACGACAACCATTAATTTCATTCTAAATAATCCACATACCCAATAAGTTTTAACTGTACTGGCCGTTTGTTTGTTTGTTTGTTTGTTTGTTTGTTTGTTTGTTTGTTTGTTTGTTTGTTTGTTTGTTTGTTTGTTTGTTTGTTTGTTTGTTTGTTTGTTTGTTTGTTTGTTTGTTGTTTGTTTGTTTGTT